>JAVRKA010000470.1:0-104280 GCA_034508555.1 Venustoraphidia nigricollis
AATACCTATCGGCACCTATATCTGAAATGCCTATCGGCACCTATTTTTGAAATGCCTTTCGGAAACTACATCTAAAATGCCTATCTGCTCCTATATTGGAAAAGCCTATCGGCAACCATATCTGAAATGCCTATCGACACCTATATTTGAAATACCTATCGGCTTCTATATCTGAAATGCCAATCGGCACATATTTTTAAAATGCCAATCGGCAACTGTATCTAAAATGCCTATCGGCACCTATATCTGAAATGCCTATCGGCACCAATTTTTGAAATGCCTATCGGAAACTACATCTGAAATGTCTATCCGCACCTATATTTGAAATGCCTATCGACAACCATATCTAAAATGCTTATCGGCACCTATATTTGAAATGCCTATCGGCTTCTATATCTGAAATGCCTATCGGCACCTATTTCTTAAAAGCTAATCGGCAACTATATCTGAAATGCCTATCGGCACCTATATTTGAAATACCTATCGGCTTCTATATCTGAAATGCCTATCGGCACCTATTTTTAAAATGCCAATCGGCAACTATATCTGAAATGCCTATCGGCACCAATTTTTTAAATGCCTAAAGGAAACTACATCTGAAATGCCTATCAGCACCTATATTTGAAATGCCTATCGGCAACCATATCTGGAATGCCTATCGGCACCTATATTTGAAAAGCCTCTCGGCTTCTATATCTGAAATGCCTATCGGCACCTATTTTTAAAATGCCAATCGGCAACTATATCTGAAATGCCTATAGGCGCCTATATCTGAAATGCCTATCGGCACCTATTTTTGAAATGCCTATCGGAAACTACATCTGAAATGCCTATCAGCACATATATTTGAAATGCCTATCGACAACCATATCTGGAATGCCTATCGGCACCTATATTTGAAATGCCTATTGGCTTTTATATCTGAAATGCCTATCGGCACCAATTTTTAAAATGCGAATCGGCAACTATATCTAAAATGCCTATCGGCACCTATATCTGAAATGCCTATCGGCACCTTTTTTTGAAATGCCTATCGGAAACTACATCTGAAATGCCTATCAGCACCTATATTTGAAATGCCTATCGGCAACCATATCTGAAATGCCTATCGACACCTATATTTGAAATACCTATCGGCTTCTATAACTGAAATGCCTATCGGCACCTATTTTTAAAATGCCAATCGGTAACTATATCTGAAATGCCTATCGGCACCTATATCTGAAATGCCTATCGGCACCAATTTTTGAAATACCTATCGGAAACTACATCTGGAATGCCTATCAGCACCTATATTTGAAATGCCTATCGGAAACATTATCTGGCATGCCTATCGGCACCTATATTTGAAATGCCTATCAGCTTCTATATCTGAAATGTCTATCGACACCTATTTTTAAAATGCCAATCGGCAACTATATCTGAAATGCCTATCGGCACCTATATCTGAAATGCCTATCGACACCTATTTTTGAAATGCCTATCGGAAACTACATCTGAAATGCCTATCAGCACCTATATTTGAAATGCCTATCGGCAACCATATCTGAAATGCCTATCGACACCTATATTTGAAATGCCTATCGGCTTCTATATCTGAAATACCTACCGGCACCTATTTTTAAAATGCCAATCGGCAACTATATCTGTAATGCCTATCGGCACCTATATCTGAAATGCCTATCGGCACCTATTTTTGAAATGCCTATCGGAAACTACATCTGAAATGCCTATCAGCACAAATATTTGAAATGCCTATCTGCAACCATATCTGAAATGCCTATCGACACCTATATTTAAAATACCTATCGGCATCTATATCCGAAATGCCTATCGGCACCTATTTTTAAAATGCCAATCGGCAACTATATCTGAAATGCCTATCGGCACCTATATCTGAAATGCCTATCGGCACCAATTTGTGAAATGCCTAAAGGAAACTACATCTGAAATGCCTATCAGCACCTATATTTGAAATGCCTATCGGCAACCATATCTGGAATGCCTATCGGCACCTATATTTGAAATGCCTATCGGCTTCTATATCTGAAATGCCTATCGGCACCTATTTTTAAAATGCCAATCGGCATATATATCTGAAATGCCTATCGGCGCTTATATCTGAAATGCCTATCGGCACCTATTTTTGAAATGCCTATCGGAAACTACATCTGAAATGCCTATCAGCACCTATATTTGAAATGCCTATCGGCAACCATATCTGGAATGCCTATCGGCACCTATATTTGAAATGCCTATCGGCTTCAATATCTGAAATGCCTATCGGCACCTATTTTTAAAATGCCAATCGGCAACTATATCTGAAGTGCCTATCGGCACCTATATCTGAAATGCCTATCGGCACCTATTTTTGAAATGCCTATCGGAAACTACATCTGAAATGCCTATCAGCACCAATATTTGAAATGCCTATCGGCAACCATATCTGATATGCCTATCGACACCTATATTTGAAATACCTATCGGCTTCTATATCTGAAATGCCTATCGGCACCTATTTTTAAAATGCCAATCGGCAACTATATCTGAAATGCCTATCGGCACCTATATCTGAAATACCTATCGGCACCAATTTTTGAAATGCCTATCGGAAACTACATCTGAAATGCCTATCAGCACCTATATTTGAAATGCCTATCGGCAACCATATCTGGAATGCCTATCGGCACCTATATTTGAAATACCTATCGGCTTCTATATCTGAAATGCCTATCGGCACCTATTTTTAAAATGCCAATCGGCAACTATATCTGAAATGCCTATCGGCACCTATATCTGAAATGCCTATCGGCACCTATTTTTAAATGCCTATCGGAAACTACATCTGAAATGCCTATCAGCACCTATATCTGAAATGCCTATCGGCACCTATTTTTGAAATGCCTATCGGAAACTACATCTGAAATGCCTATCAGCACCTATATTTGAAATGCCTATCGGCAACCATATCTGGAATGCCTATCGGCACCTATATTTGAAATGCCTATCGGCTTCTATATCTGAAATGCCTATCGACACCTATTTTTAAAATGCCAATTGGCAACTATATCTGAAATGCCTATCGGCCCCTATATCTGAAATGCCTATCGGTACCTATTTTTGGAATGCCTATCGGAAACTACATCTGAAATGCCTATCAGCACTTATATTTGAAATGCCTATCGGCAACCATATCTGGAATGCCTATCGGCACCTATATTTGAAATGCCTATCGGCTTCTATATCTGAAATGCCTATCGGCACCTATTTTTAAAATGCCAATCGGCAACTATATCTGAAATGCCTATCTGCACCTATATCTGAAATGCCTATCGGCACCTATTTTTGAAATGCCTTTAGGAAAATACATCTGAAATGCCTATCTGCTCCTATATTTGAAATGCCTATCTTCAACCATATCTGAAATGCCTATCGACACCTATATTTGAAATACCTATCGGCTTCTATATCTGAAATGCCTATCGGCACCTGTTTTTAAAATGCCAATCGGCATCTATATCTGAAATGCCTATCGGCACCTATATCTGAAATGCCTATCGGCATCAATTTTTGAAATGCATATCGGAAACTACATCTAAAATGCCTATCAGCACCTATATTTGAAATGCCTATCGGCAACCATATCTGGAATGCCTATCGGCACCAATATTTGAAATGCCTATCGGCTTCTATATCTAAAATGCCTATCATCACCTATTTTTAAAATGCCAATTGGCAACTATATCTGAAATGCCTATCGGCACCTATATCTGAAATACCTATCAGCACCTATTTTTGAAATGCCTATCGGAAACTACTTCTGAAATGCCTATCAGCACCTATATTTGAAATGCCTATCGGCAACAATATCTGGAATGCCTATCGGCACCTATATTTGATATGCCTATCGGCTTTTATATCTGAAATGCCTATCGGCACCTATTTTTAAAATGCCAATCGGCAACTATATCTGAAATGCCTATCGGCTCCTATATCTGAAATGCCTATCGGCACCTATTTTTGAAATGCCTATCGGAAACTACATCTGAAATGCCTATCAGTACCTATATTTGAAATGCCTATCGGCAACCATATCTGAAGTGCCTACCGACACCTATATTTGAAATACCTATCGGCTTCGATATCTGAAATGCCTATCGGCACCTATTTTTAAAATGCCAATCGGTAACTATATCTGAAATGCCTATCGGCACCTATATCTGAAATGCCTATCGGCACCAATTTTTGAAATGCTTTTTGGAAACTACATCTGGAATGCCTATCAGCACCTATATTTGAAATGCCTATCGGCAACCATATCTGGCATGCCTATCGGCACCTATATTTGAAATGCCTATCGGCTTCTATATCTGAAATGCCTATCGACACCTATTTTTAAAACGCCAATCGGCAACTATATCTGAAATGCCTATCGGCACCTATATCTGAAATGCCTATCGGCACCTATTTTTAAAATGCCAATCGGCAACTATATCTGAAGTGCCTATCGGCACCTATATCTGAAATGCCTATCGGCACCTATTTTTGAAATGCCTATCGAAAACTACATCTGAAATGCCTATCAGCACCTATATTTGAAATGCCTATCGGCAACCACATCAGAAATGCCTATCGGCACCTATATTTTAAATGCCTATCGACAACTATATCTGATATGCCTATCGGCAACTATATCTGAAATGCCTATCGGCACCTATTTTTGAAATGCCTATCGGCAACCATATCTGAAATGCCTATTGACACCTATATTTGAAATACCTATCGGCTTCTATATCTGAAATGTCTCTCGGCACCTATTTTTAAAATGCCAATCGGCAACTATATCTGAAATGACTATCGAAACCAATATTTGAAATGCCTATCGGCACCTATATTTTAAATGCCTATCGGCAACTATATCTGATATGCCTATCGGCACCTATATCTGAAATGCCTATCGGCACCTATTTTAGAAATGCCTATCGGAAACTACATCTAAAATGCCTATCGGCACCTATTTTTAAAATGCCAATCGGCAACTATATCTGAAATGCCTATCGGCACCTATATCTGAAATGCCTATCGGCACCTATATCTGAAATGCCTATCGGCACCTATTTTTTAATGCCTATCGAAAACTACATCTGAAATGCCTATCAGCAAATATATCTGAAATGCCTATCGGCGCCTATTTTTGAAATGCTATCGGAAACTACATCTGAAATGCCTATCAGCACCTTTATTTGAAATGCCTATCGGCAACCATATCTGGAATGCCTATCGGCACCTATATTTGAAATGCCTATCGGCACCTATATCTGAAATGCCTTTCGGCATTTATATCTGAAATGCCTATCGACACCTATATTTGAAATGTCTATCGGCAGCTATATTTTAAATGCCTATCGGCAACTATATCTAATATGCCTATCGGCACCTATTTTTGAAATGCCTATCGGAAACTACATCTAAAAAGCCTATCGGCACCTATTTTTAAAAGGCCAATCGGCAACTATATCTGAAATGCCTACTGGCACCTATATCTGAAATGCCTTTCGGCACCTATTTTTGAAATGTCTATCGGAAACTACATCTGAAATGCCTATCAGCACCTATATTTGAAATGCCTATCGGCAACCATATCTCGAATGCCTATCGGCACCTATATTTGAAATGCCTATCGGCTTCTATATCTGAAATGCCTACGGCACCTATTTTTAAAAGGCCAATCGGCAACTATATCTGAAATGCCTACTGGCACCTATATCTGAAATGCCTTTCTGCACCTATTTTTGAAATGCCTATCGGAAACTACATCTGAAATGCCTATCAGCACCTATATTTGAAATGCCTATCGGCAACCATATCAAGAATGCCTATCGGCACCTATATTTGAAATGCCTATCGGCTTCTATATCTGAAATGCCTACGGCACCTATTTTTAAAATGCCAATTGGCAACTATATCTGAAATGTCTATCGGCACCTATATCTGAAATGCCTATCGGCACCTTTTTTTGAAATGCCTATCGGAAACTACATCTGAAATGCCTATCTACACCTATATTTGAAATGCCTATCGGCAACCATATCTGGAATGCCTATCGGCACCTATATTTAAATTGCCTATCGGCTTCTATATCTGAAATGCCTATCGGCACCTATTTTAAAATGCCAATCGGCAACTATATCTGTAATGCCTATCGGCACCTATATCTGAAATGCCTATCGGCACCTATTTTTGAAATGTCTATCGGAAACTACATCTGAAATGCCTATCAGCACCAATATTTGAAATGCCTATCGGCAACCATATCTGAAATGCCTATCGACACCTATATTTGAAATACCTATCGGCTTCTATATCTGAAATGCTTATCGGCACCTATTTTTAAAATGCCAGTCGGCAACTATATCTGAAATGCCTATCGGCACCTATATCTGAAATGCCTATCTGCACCAATTTTTGAAATGCCTATCGGAAACTACATCTGAAATGCCTATCAGCACCTATATTTGAAATGCCTATCGGCAACCATATCTGGAATGCCTATCGGCACCTATATTTGAAATGCCTATCGGCTTCTATATTTTAAATGCCTATCGGCAACTATATCTGATATGCCTATCGGCACCTATATCTGAAATGCCTATCGGCACCTGTTTTTGAAATGCCTATCGGAAACTACATCTAAAATGCCTATCGGCACCTATTTTTAAAATGCCAATCGGCAACTATATCTGAAATGCCTATCGGCACCTATATCTGAAGTGCCTATCGGCACCTATTTTTAAAATGCCAATCGGCAACTATATCTGAAATGCCTATCGGTACCTATATCTGAAATGCCTATCGGCACCTATATCTGAAATGCCTATCGGCACCTATTTTTTTAATGCCTATCGAAAACTACATCTGAAATGCCTATCAGCAAATATATCTGAAATGCCTATCGGCGCCTATTTTTGAAATGCTATCGGAAACTACATCTGAAATGCCTATCAGCACCTTTATTTGAAATGCCTATCGGCAACCATATCTGGAATGCCTATCGGCACCTATATTTGAAATGCCTATCGGCACCTATATCTGAAATGCCTTTCGGCATTTATATCTGAAATGCCTATCGACACCTATATTTGAAATGTCTATCGGCAGCTATATTTTAAATGCCTATCGCCAACTATATCTAATATGCCTATCGGCACCTATATCTGAAATGCCAATCGGCACCTATTTTTGAAATGTCTATCGGAAACTACATCTAAAAAGCCTATCGGCACCTATTTTTAGAATGCCAATCGGCAACTATATCTGAAATGCCTACTGGCACCTATATCTGAAATGCCTTTCGGCACCTATTTTTGAAATGCCTATCGGAATCTACATCTGAAATGCCTATCAGCACCTATATTTGAAATGCCTATCGGCAACCATATCTCGAATGCCTATCGGCACCTATATTTGAAATGCCTATCGGCTTCTATATCTGAAATGCCTATCGGCACCTATTTTTAAAATGCCAATTGGCAACTATATCTGAAATGCCTATCGGCACCTATATCTGAAATGCCTATCGGCACCTTTTTTTGAAATGCCTATCGGAAACTACATCTGAAATGCCTATCTACACCTATATTTGAAATGCCTATCGGCAACCATATCTGGAATGCCTATCGGCACCTATATTTGAAATGCCTATCGGCTTCTATATCTGAAATGCCTATCGGCACCTATTTTTAAAATGCCAATCGGCAACTATATCTGTAATGCCTATCGGCACATATATCTGAAATGCCTATCGGCACGTATTTTTGAAATGCCTATCGGAAACTACATCTGAAATGCCTATCAGCACCAATATTTGAAATGCCTATCGGCAACCATATCTGAAATGCCTATCGACACCTATATTTGAAATACCTATCGGCTTCTATATCTGAAATGCCTATCGGCACCTATTTTTAAAATGCCAGTCGGCAACTATATCTGAAATGCCTATCGGCACCTATATCTGAAATGCCTATCGGCACCTTTTTTTGAAATGCCTATCTGAAACTACATCTGAAATGCCTATCTACACCTATATTTGAAATGCCTATCGGCAACCATATCTGGAATGCCTATCGGCACCTATATTTGAAATGCCTATCGGCTTCTATATCTGAAATGCCTATCGGCACTTATTTTTAAAATGCCAATCGGCAACTATATCTGTAATGCCTATCGGCACATATATATGAAATGCCTATCGGCACCTATTTTTGAAATGCCTATCGGAAACTACATCTGAAATGCCTATCAGCACCAATATTTGAAATGCCTATAGGCAACCATATCTGAAATGCCTATCGACACCTATATTTGAAATACCTATCGGCTTCTATATCTGAAATGCCTATCGGCACCTATTTTTAAAATGCCAGTCGGCAACTATATCTGAAATGCCTATCGGCACCTATATCTGAAATGCCTATCGGCACCTATTTTTAAAATGCCTATCGGAAACTACATCTGAAATGCCTATCAGCACTTATATCTGAAATGCCTATCGGCACCTATTTTTGAAATGCCTATCGGAAACTACATCTGAAATGCCTATCAGCACCTATATTTGAAATGCCTATCGGCAACAATATCTGAAATGCCTATCGGCACCTATATTTGAAATGCCTATCGGCACCTATATCTGAAATGCCTTTCGGCATTTATATCTGAAATGCCTATCGACACCTATATTTGAAATGTCTATCGGCACCTATATTTTAAATGCCTATCGGCAACTATATCTGATATGCCTATCGGCACCTATATCTGAAATGCCAATCGGCACCTATTTTTGAAATGCCTATCGGAAACTACATCTAAAAAGCCTATCGGCACCTATTTTTAAAATGCCAATCGGCAACCATATCTGAAATGCCTATCGACACCTATATTTGAAACACCTATCGGCTTCTATATCTGAAATGCCTATCGGCACCTATTTTTAAAATGCCAATCGGCAACTATATCTGAAATGCCTATCGGCACTAATATCTGAAATGCCTATCGGCACCAATTTGTGAAATGCCTATCGGAAACTACATCTGAAATGCCTATCAGCACCTATATTTGAAATGCCTATCGGCAACCATATCTGGAATGCCTATCGGCACCTATATTTGAAATGCCTATCGGCTTCTATATCTGAAATGCCTATCGACACCTATTTTCAAAATGCCAATTGGCAACTATATCTGAAATGCCTATCGGCACCTATATCTGAAATGCCTATCGGTACCTATTTTTGAAATGCCTATCGGAAACTACATCTGAAATGCCTATCAGCACTTATATTTGAAATGCCTATCGGCAACCATATCTAGAATGCCTATCGGCACCTATATTTTATATGCCTATCGGCTTCTATATCTGAAATGCTTATCGGCACCTATTTTTAAAATGCCAATCGGCAACTATATCTAAATTGCCTATCGGCACCTATATCTGAAATGCCTATCGGCACCTATTTTTGAAATTCCTTTCGGAAACTACATCTGAAATGCCTATCTGCTCCTATATTTGAAAAGCCTATCGGCAACCATATCTGGTATGCCTATCAACACCTATATTTGAAATGCCTATCGGCACCTATTTTTAAAATGCCATTTGGCAACTATATCTGAAATGCCTATCGGCACCTTTACCTGAAATACCTATCGGCACCTATTTTTTAAATGCCTATCGGAAACTACATCTGAAATGCCTATCAGCACCTATATTTGAAATGCCTATCGGCAACCATATCTGAAATGCCTATCGACACCTATATTTGAAATACCTATCGGCTTCTATAACTGAAATGCCTATCGGCACCTATTTTTAAAATGCCAATCGGTAACTATATCTTAAATGCCTATCGGCACCTATATCTGAAATGCCTATCGGCACCAATTTTTGAAATGCCTATCGGAAACTACATCTGGAATGCCTATCAGCACCTATATTTGAAATGCCTATCGGAAACATTATCTGGCATGCCTATCGGCACCTATATTTGAAATGCCTATCAGCTTCTATATCTGAAATGTCTATCGACACCTATTTTTAAAATGCCAATCGGCAACTATATCTGAAATGCCTATCGGCACCTATATCTGAAATGCCTATCGACACCTATTTTTGAAATGCCTATTGGAAACTACATCTGAAATGCCTATCAGCACCTATATTTGAAATGCCTATCGGCAACCATATCTGAAATGCCTATCGACACCTATATTTGAAATGCCTATCGGCTTCTATATCTGAAATACCTATCGGCACCTATTTTTAAAATGCCAATCGGCAACTATATCTGTAATGCCTATCGGCACCTATATCTGAAATGCCTATCGGCACCTATTTTTGAAATGCCTATCGGAAACTACATCTGAAATGCCTATCAGCACAAATATTTGAAATGCCTATCTGCAACCATATCTGAAATGCCTATCGACACCTATATTTAAAATACCTATCGGCTTCTATATCTGAAATGCCTATCGGCACCTATTTTTAAAATGCCAATCGGCAACTATATCTGAAATGCCTATCGGCACCTATATCTGAAATGCCTATCGGCACCAATTTGTGAAATGCCTAAAGGAAACTACATCTGAAATGCCTATCAGCACCTATATTTGAAATGCCTATCGGCAACCATATCTGGAATGCCTATCGGCACCTATATTTGAAATGCCTATCGGCTTCTATATCTGAAATGCCTATCGGCACCTATTTTTAAAATGCCAATCGGCATATATATCTGAAATGCCTATCGGCGCTTATATCTGAAATGCCTATCGGCACCTATTTTTGAAATGCCTATCGGAAACTACATCTGAAATGCCTATCAGCACCTATATTTGAAATGCCTATCGGCAACCATATCTGGAATGCCTATCGGCACCTATATTTGAAATGCCTATCGGCTTCAATATCTGAAATGCCTATCGGCACCTATTTTTAAAATGCCAATCGGCAACTATATCTGAAGTGCCTATCGGCACCTATATCTGAAATGCCTATCGGCACCTATTTTTGAAATGCCTATCGAAAACTACATCTGAAATGCCTATCAGCACCTATATTTGAAATGCCTATCGGCAACCACATCAGAAATGCCTATCGGCACCTATATTTTAAATGCCTATCGACAACTATATCTGATATGCCTATCGGCAACTATATCTGAAATGCCTATCGGCACCTATTTTTGAAATGCCTATCGGCAACCATATCTGAAATGCCTATTGACACCTATATTTGAAATACCTATCGGCTTCTATATCTGAAATGTCTCTCGGCACCTATTTTTAAAATGCCAATCGGCAACTATATCTGAAATGACTATCGAAACCAATATTTGAAATGCCTATCGGCACCTATATTTTAAATGCCTATCGGCCACTATATCTGATATGCCTATCGGCACCTATATCTGAAATGCCTATCGGCACCTATTTTTGAAATGCCTATCGGAAACTACATCTAAAATGCCTATCGGCACCTATTTTTAAAATGCCAATCGGCAACTATATCTGAAATGCCTATCGGCACCTATATCTGATATGCCTATCGGCACCTATTTTTGAAATGCCTATCGGAAACTACATCTGAAATGCCTATCAGCACCAATATTTAAAATGCCTATCGGCAACCATATCTGGAATGCCTATCGGCACCTATATTTGAAATGCCTATCGGCTTCTATATCTGAAATGCCTATCGGCACCTATTTTTAAAATGCCAATCGGCAACTATATCTGAAATGCCTATCGGCACCTATATCTGAAATGCCTAACGGCACCTATATCTGAAATGCCTATCGGCACCTATTTTTTTAATGCCTATCGAAAACTACATCTGAAATGCCTATCAGCAAATATATCTGAAATGCCTATCGGCGCCTATTTTTGAAATGCTATCGGAAACTACATCTGAAATGCCTATCAGCACCTTTATTTGAAATGCCTATCGGCAACCATATCTGGAATGCCTATCGGCACCTATATTTGAAATGCCTATCGGCACCTATATCTGAAATGCCTTTCGGCATTTATATCTGAAATGCCTATCGACACCTATATTTGAAATGTCTATCGGCAGCTATATTTTAAATGCCTATCGGCAACTATATCTAATATGCCTATCGGCACCTATTTTTGAAATGCCTATCGGAAACTACATCTAAAAAGCCTATCGGCACCTATTTTTAAAAGGCCAATCGGCAACTATATCTGAAATGCCTACTGGCACCTATATCTGAAATGCCTTTCGGCACCTATTTTTGAAATGTCTATCGGAAACTACATCTGAAATGCCTATCAGCACCTATATTTGAAATGCCTATCGGCAACCATATCTCGAATGCCTATCGGCACCTATATTTGAAATGCCTATCGGCTTCTATATCTGAAATGCCTACGGCACCTATTTTTAAAAGGCCAATCGGCAACTATATCTGAAATGCCTACTGGCACCTATATCTGAAATGCCTTTCGGCACCTATTTTTGAAATGCCTATCGGAAACTACATCTGAAATGCCTATCAGCACCTATATTTGAAATGCCTATCGGCAACCATATCTCGAATGCCTATCGGCACCTATATTTGAAATGCCTATCGGCTTCTATATCTGAAATGCCTACGGCACCTATTTTTAAAATGCCAATTGGCAACTATATCTGAAATGTCTATCGGCACCTATATCTGAAATGCCTATCGGCACCTTTTTTTGAAATGCCTATCGGAAACTACATCTGAAATGCCTATCTACACCTATATTTGAAATGCCTATCGGCAACCATATCTGGAATGCCTATCGGCACCTATATTTGAAATGCCTATCGGCTTCTATATCTGAAATGCCTATCGGCACCTATTTTAAAATGCCAATCGGCAACTATATCTGTAATGCCTATCGGCACCTATATCTGAAATGCCTATCGGCACCTATTTTTGAAATGCCTATCGGAAACTACATCTGAAATGCCTATCAGCACCAATATTTGAAATGCCTATCGGCAACCATATCTGAAATGCCTATCGACACCTATATTTGAAATACCTATCGGCTTCTATATCTGAAATGCCTATCGGCACCTATTTTTAAAATGCCAGTCGGCAACTATATCTGAAATGCCTATCGGCACCTATATCTGAAATGCCTATCTGCACCAATTTTTGAAATGCCTATCGGAAACTACATCTGAAATGCCTATCAGCACCTATATTTGAAATGCCTATCGGCAACCATATCTGGAATGCCTATCGGCACCTATATTTGAAATGCCTATCGGCTTCTATATTTTAAATGCCTATCGGCAACTATATCTGATATGCCTATCGGCACCTATATCTGAAATGCCTATCGGCACCTGTTTTTGAAATGCCTATCGGAAACTACATCTAAAATGCCTATCGGCACCTATTTTTAAAATGCCAATCGGCAACTATATCTGAAATGCCTATCGGCACCTATATCTGAAGTGCCTATCGGCACCTATTTTTGAAATGCCTATCGGAAACTACATCTGAAATGCCTATCAGCACCAATATTTAAAATGCCTATCGGCAACCATATCTGGAATGCCTATCGGCACCTATATTTGAAATGCCTATCGGCTTCTATATCTGAAATGCCTATCGGCACCTATTTTTAAAATGCCAATCGGCAACTATATCTGAAATGCCTATCGGTACCTATATCTGAAATGCCTATCGGCACCTATATCTGAAATGCCTATCGGCACCTATTTTTTTAATGCCTATCGAAAACTACATCTGAAATGCCTATCAGCAAATATATCTGAAATGCCTATCGGCGCCTATTTTTGAAATGCTATCGGAAACTACATCTGAAATGCCTATCAGCACCTTTATTTGAAATGCCTATCGGCAACCATATCTGGAATGCCTATCGGCACCTATATTTGAAATGCCTATCGGCACCTATATCTGAAATGCCTTTCGGCATTTATATCTGAAATGCCTATCGACACCTATATTTGAAATGTCTATCGGCAGCTATATTTTAAATGCCAATCGCCAACTATATCTAATATGCCTATCGGCACCTATATCTGAAATGCCAATCGGCACCTATTTTTGAAATGTCTATCGGAAACTACATCTAAAAAGCCTATCGGCACCTATTTTTAGAATGCCAATCGGCAACTATATCTGAAATGCCTACTGGCACCTATATCTGAAATGCCTTTCGGCACCTATTTTTGAAATGCCTATCGGAATCTACATCTGAAATGCCTATCAGCACCTATTTTTGAAATGCCTATCGGCAACCATATCTCGAATGCCTATCGGCACCTATATTTGAAATGCCTATCGGCTTCTATATCTGAAATGCCTATCGGCACCTATTTTTAAAATGCCAATTGGCAACTATATCTGAAATGCCTATCGGCACCTATATCTGAAATGCCTATCGGCACCTTTTTTTGAAATGCCTATCGGAAACTACATCTGAAATGCCTATCTACACCTATATTTGAAATGCCTATCGGCAACCATATCTGGAATGCCTATCGGCACCTATATTTGAAATGCCTATCGGCTTCTATATCTGAAATGCCTATCGGCACCTATTTTTAAAATGCCAATCGGCAACTATATCTGTAATGCCTATCGGCACATATATCTGAAATGCCTATCGGCACGTATTTTTGAAATGCCTATCGGAAACTACATCTGAAATGCCTATCAGCACCAATATTTGAAATGCCTATCGGCAACCATATCTGAAATGCCTATCGACACCTATATTTGAAATACCTATCGGCTTCTATATCTGAAATGCCTATCGGCACCTATTTTTAAAATGCCAGTCGGCAACTATATCTGAAATGCCTATCGGCACCTATATCTGAAATGCCTATCGGCACCTTTTTTTGAAATGCCTATCTGAAACTACATCTGAAATGCCTATCTACACCTATATTTGAAATGCCTATCGGCAACCATATCTGGAATGCCTATCGGCACCTATATTTGAAATGCCTATCGGCTTCTATATCTGAAATGCCTATCGGCACCTATTTTTAAAATGCCAATCGGCAACTATATCTGTAATGCCTATCGGCACATATATCTGAAATGCCTATCGGCACCTATTTTTGAAA
The DNA here is from genome assembly GCA_034508555.1 of Venustoraphidia nigricollis. Lineage (NCBI taxonomy): Eukaryota > Metazoa > Arthropoda > Insecta > Raphidioptera > Raphidiidae > Venustoraphidia > Venustoraphidia nigricollis. Next base: position 15,166 of record JAVRKA010000470.1, read on the forward strand.
TGCCTATCGGAAACTACATCTGAAATGCCTATCAGCACCAATATTTGAAATGCCTATCGGCAACCATATCTGAAATGCCTATCGACACCTATATTTGAAATACCTATCGGCTTCTATATCTGAAATGCCTATCGGCACCTATTTTTAAAATGCCAGTCGGCAACTATATCTGAAATGCCTATCGGCACCTATATCTGAAATGCCTATCGGCACCTATTTTTGAAATGCCTATCGGAAACTACATCTGAAATGCCTATCAGCACTTATATCTGAAATGCCTATCGGCACCTATTTTTGAAATGCCTATCGGAAACTACATCTGAAATGCCTATCAGCACCTATATTTGAAATGCCTATCGGCAACAATATCTGGAATGCCTATCGGCACCTATATTTGAAATGCCTATCGGCACCTATATCTGAAATGCCTTTCGGCATTTATATCTGAAATGCCTATCGACACCTATATTTGAAATGTCTATCGGCACCTATATTTTAAATGCCTATCGGCAACTATATCTGATATGCCTATCGGCACCTATATCTGAAATGCCAATCGGCACCTATTTTTGAAATGCCTATCGGAAACTACATCTAAAAAGCCTATCGGCACCTATTTTTAAAATGCCAATCGGCAACCATATCTGAAATGCCTATCGACACCTATATTTGAAACACCTATCGGCTTCTATATCTGAAATGCCTATCGGCACCTATTTTTAAAATGCCAATCGGCAACTATATCTGAAATGCCTATCGGCACTAATATCTGAAATGCCTATCGGCACCAATTTGTGAAATGCCTATCGGAAACTACATCTGAAATGCCTATCAGCACCTATATTTGAAATGCCTATCGGCAACCATATCTGGAATGCCTATCGGCACCTATATTTGAAATGCCTATCGGCTTCTATATCTGAAATGCCTATCGACACCTATTTTCAAAATGCCAATTGGCAACTATATCTGAAATGCCTATCGGCACCTATATCTGAAATGCCTATCGGTACCTATTTTTGAAATGCCTATCGGAAACTACATCTGAAATGCCTATCAGCACTTATATTTGAAATGCCTATCGGCAACCATATCTAGAATGCCTATCGGCACCTATATTTTATATGCCTATCGGCTTCTATATCTGAAATGCTTATCGGCACCTATTTTTAAAATGCCAATCGGCAACTATATCTAAATTGCCTATCGGCACCTATATCTGAAATGCCTATCGGCACCTATTTTTAAAATTCCTTTCGGAAACTACATCTGAAATGCCTATCTGCTCCTATATTTGAAATGCCTATCGGCAACCATATCTGGTATGCCTATCAACACCTATATTTGAAATGCCTATCGGCACCTATTTTTAAAATGCCATTTGGCAACTATATCAGAAATGCCTATCGGCACCTTTACCTGAAATACCTATCGGCACCTATTTTTTAAATGCCTATCGGAAACTACATCTGGAATGCCTATCAGCACCTATATTTGAAATGCCTATCGGCAACCATATCTGGAATGCCTATCAACACCTATATTTGAAATGATTATCGGCACCTATTTTTAAAATGCCAATCGGCAACTATATCTGAAATGCCTATCGGCACCTATATCTGAAATGCCTATCGGCACCTATTTTTGAAATGCCTATCAGAAACTACATCTGAAATGCCTATCAGCACTTATATTTGAAATGCCTATCGGCAAACATATCTGGAATGCTTATCGGCACATATATTTTAATTGCCTATCGGCTTCTATAGTAGAAATGATTATCGGCACCTATTTTTAAAATGCCAATCGGCAACTATATCTTAAATGCCTATCGGCACCTGTATCTGAAATACCTATCGGCACCTATATCTGAAATGCCTATCGGCACCTATTTTTGAAATGCCTTTCGGAAACTACATCTGAAATGCCTATCTGCTCCTATATTGGAAAAGCCTATCGGCAACCATATCTGAAATGCCTATCGACACCTATATTTGAAATACCTATCGGCTTCTATATCTGAAATGCCTATCGGTACATATTTTTAAAATGCCAATCGGCAACTGTATCTGAAATGCCTATCGGCACCTATATCTGAAATGCCTATCGGTACCAATTTTTGAAATGCCTATCGGAAACTACATCTGAAATGCCTATCCGCACCTATATTTGAAATGCCTATCGACAACCATATCTGGAATGCTTATCGGCACCTATATTTGAAATGCCTATCGGCTTCTATATCTGAAATGCCTATCGGCACCTATTTTTTAAAAGCTAATCGGCAACTATATCTGAAATGCCTATCGGCACCTATATTTGAAATACCTATCGGCTTCTATATCTGAAATGCCTATCGGCACCTATTTTTAAAATGCCAATCGGCAACTATATCTGAAATGCCTATCGGCACCTATATCTGAAATGCCTATCGGCACCAATTTTTGAAATGCCTAGAGGAAACTACATCTGAAATGCCTATCAGCACCTATATTTGAAATGCCTATCGGCAGCCATATCTGGAATGCCTATCGGCACCTATATTTGAAATGCCTTTCGGCTTCTATATCTGAAATGCCTATCGGCACCTATTTTTAAAATGCCAATTGGCAACTATATCTGAAATGATTATCGGCACCTATATCTGAAATGCCTATCGGCACCTATTTTTTAAATGCCTATTGGAAACTACATCTGAAATGCCTATCAGCACCTATATTTGAAATGCCTATCGGCAACCATATCTGGAATGCCTATCGGCACCTATATTTGAAATATCTATCGGCTTTTATATCTGAAATGCCTATCGGCACCTATTTTAAAATGCCAATCGGCAACTATATCTGAAATGCCTATCGGCACCTATATCTGAAATGCCTATCGGCACCTATTTTTGAAATGCCTATCGGAAACTACATCTGAAATGCCTATCAGCACTTATATTTGAAATGCCTATCGGCAAACATATCTGGAATGCTTATCGGCACATATATTTGAAATGCCTATCGGCTTCTATAGTAGAAATGATTATCGGCACCCATTTTTAAAATGCCAATCGGCAACTATATCTTAAATGCCTATCGGCACCTGTATCTGAAATACCTATCGGCACCTATATCTGAAATGCCTATCGGCACCTATTTTTGAAATGCCTTTCGGAAACTACATCTGAAATGCCTATCTGCTCCTATATTGGAAAAGCCTATCGGCAACCATATCTGAAATGCCTATCGACACCTATATTTGAAATACCTATCGGCTTCTATATCTGAAATGCCTATCGGCACATATTTTTAAAATACCAATCGGCAACTGTATCTGAAATGCCTATCGGCACCTATATCTGAAATGCCTATCGGTACCAATTTTTGAAATGCCTATCGGAAACTACATCTGAAATGCCTATCCGCACCTATATTTGAAATGCCTATCGACAACCATATCTGGAATGCTTATCGGCACCTATATTTGAAATGCCTATCGGCTTCTATATCTGAAATGCCTATCGGCACCTATTTTTTAAAAGCTAATCGGCAACTATATCTGAAATGCCTATCGGCACCTATATTTGAAATACCTATCGGCTTCTATATCTGAAATGCCTATCGGCACCTATTTTTAAAATGCCAATCGGCAACTATATCTGAAATGCCTATCGGCACCTATATCTGAAATGCCTATCGGCACCAATTTTTGAAATGCCTAAAGGAAACTACATCTGAAATGCCTATCAGCACCTATATTTGAAATGCCTATCGGCAGCCATATCTGGAATGCCTATCGGCACCTATATTTGAAATGCCTTTCGGCTTTCTATATCTGAAATGCCTATCGGCACCTATTTTTAAAATGCCAATTGGCAACTATATCTGAAATGATTATCGGCACCTATATCTGAAATGCCTATCGGCACCTATTTTTTAAATGCCTATTGGAAACTACATCTGAAATGCCTATCAGCACCTATATTTGAAATGCCTATCGGCAACCTTATCTGGAATGCCTATCGGCACCTATATTTGAAATATCTATCGGCTTTTATATCTGAAATGCCTATCGGCACCTATTTTAAAATGCCAATCGGCAACTATACCTGTAATGCTTATCGACACCTATATCTGAAATGCCTATCGGCACCTATTTTTGAAATGCCTATCGGAAACTACATCTGAAATGCCTATCAGCACCAATATTTGAAATGCCTATCGGCAACCATATCTGATATGCCTATCGACACCTATATTTGAAATACCTATCGGCTTCTATATCTGAAATGCCTATCGGCACCTATTTTTAAAATGCCAATCGGCAACTATATCTGAAATGCCTATCGGCACCTATATCTGAAATACCTATCGGCACCAATTTTTGAAATGCCTATCGGAAACTACATCTGAAATGCCTATCAGCACCTATATTTGAAATGCCTATCGGCAACCATATCTGGAATGCCTATCGGCACCTATATTTGAAATACCTATCGGCTTCTATATCTGAAATGCCTATCGGCACCTATTTTTAAAATGCCAATCGGCAACTATATCTGAAATGCCTATCGGCACCTATATCTCAAATGCCTATCGGCACCTATTTTTGAATGCCTATCGGAAACTACATCTGAAATGCCTATCAGCACCTATATCTGAAATGCCTATCGGCACCTATTTTTGAAATGCCTATCGGAAACTACATCTGAAATGCCTATCAGCACCTATATTTGAAATGCCTATCGGCAACCATATCTGGAATGCCTATCGGCACCTATATTTGAAATGCCTATCGGCTTCTATATCTGAAATGCCTATCGACACCTATTTTTAAAATGCCAATCGGCAACTATATCTGAAATGCCTATCTGCACCTATATCTGAAATGCCTATCGGCACCTATTTTTGAAATGCCTTTAGGAAAATACATCTGAAATGCCTATCTGCTCCTATATTTAAAATGCCTATCTTCAACCATATCTGAAATGCCTATCGACACCTATATTTGAAATACCTATCGGCTTCTATATCTGAAATGCCTATCGGCACCTGTTTTTAAAATGCCAATCGGCATCTATATCAGAAATGCCTATCGGCACCTATATCTGAAATGCCTATCGGCATCAATTTTTGAAATGCATATCGGAAACTACATCTAAAATGCCTATCAGCACCTATATTTGAAATGCCTATCGGCACCCATATCTGAAATGCCTATCTGCTCCTATATTTGAAATGCCTATCGGCAACCATATCTGAAATGCCTATCGACACCTATATTAGAAATACCTATCGGATTCTATATCTGAAATGCCTATCGGCACCTGTTTTTAAAATGCCAATCGGCAACTATATCTGAAATGCCTATCGGCACCTATATCTGAAATGCCTATTAGCATCAATTTTTGAAATGCCTATCGGAAACTACATCTAAAATGCCTATCAGCACTTATATTTGAAATGCCTATCGACAACCATATCTGGAGTGCCTATCGGCACCAATTTTTGAAATGCCTATCGGCTTCTATATCTGAAATGCCTATCGGCACCTATTTTTATATTGCCAATTGGCAACTATATCTGAAATGCCTATCGGCACCTATATCTGAAATACCTATCGGCACCTATATCTGAAATGCCTATCGGCACCTATTTTTGAAATGCCTTTCGGAAACTACATCTAAAATGCCTATCTGCTCCTATATTGGAAAAGCCTATCGGCAACCATATCTGAAATGCCTATCGACACCTATATTTGAAATACCTATCGGCTTCTATATCTGAAATGCCTATCGGCACCTATTTTTAAAATGCCAATCGGCAACTGTATCTAAAATGCCTATCGGCACCTATATCTGAAATGCCTATCGGCACCAATTTTTGAAATGCCTATCGGAAACTACATCTGAAATGCCTATCCGCACCTTTATTTGAAATGCCTATCGACAACCATATCTGGAATGCTTATCGGCACCTATATTTGAAATGCCTATCGGCTTCTATATCTGAAATGCCTATCGGCACCTATTTTTTAAAAGCTAATCGGCAACTATATCTGAAATGCCTATCGGCACCTATATTTGAAATACCTATCGGCTTTTATATCTGAAATGCCTATCGGCACCTATTTTTAAAATGCCAATCGGCAACTATATCTGAAATGCCTACCGGCACCAATTTTTTAAATGCCTAAAGGAAACTACATCTGAAATGCCTATCAGCACCTATATTTGAAATGCCTATCGGCAACCATATCTGGAATGCCTATCGGCACCTATATTTGAAAAGCCTCTCGGCTTCTATATCTGAAATGCCTATCGGCACCTATTTTTAAAATGCCAATCGGCAACTATATCTGAAATGCCTATAGGCGCCTATATCTGAAATGCCTATCGGCACCTATTTTTGAAATGCCTATCGGAAACTACATCTGAAATGCCTATCAGCACATATATTTGAAATGCCTATCGGCAACCATATCTGGAATGCCTATCGGCACCTATATTTGAAATGCCTATTGGCTTTTATATCTGAAATGCCTATCGGCACCAATTTTTAAAATGCCAATCGGCAACTATATCTAAAATGCCTATCGGCACCTATATCTGAAATGCCTATCGGCACCTTTTTTTGAAATGCCTATCGGAAACTACATCTGAAATGCCTATCAGCACCTATATTTGAAATGCCTATCGGCAACCATATCTGAAATGCCTATCGACACCTATATTTGAAATACCTATCGGCTTCTATAACTGAAATGCCTATCGGCACCTATTTTTAAAATGCCAATCGGTAACTATATCTGAAATGCCTATCGGCACCTATATCTGAAATGCCTATCGGCACCAATTTTTGAAATGCCTATCGGAAACTACATCTGGAATGCCTATCAGCACCTATATTTGAAATGCCTATCGGAAACATTATCTGGCATGCCTATCGGCACTTATATTTGAAATGCCTATCAGCTTCTATATCTGAAATGTCTATCGACACCTATTTTTAAAATGCCAATCGGCAACTATATCTGAAATGCCTGTCGGCACCTATATCTTAAATGCCTATCGACACCTATTTTTGAAATGCCTATCGGAAACTACATCTGAAATGCCTATCAGCACCTATATTTGAAATGCCTATCGGCAACCATATCTGAAATGCCTATCGACACCTATATTTGAAATGCCTATCGGCTTCTATATCTGAAATACCTATCGGCACCTATTTTTAAAATGCCAATCGGCAACTATATCTGTAATGCCTATCGGCACCTATATCTGAAATGCCTATCGGCACCTATTTTTGAAATGCCTATCGGAAACTACATCTGAAATGCCTATCAGCACAAATATTTGAAATGCCTATCGGCAACCATATCTGAAATGCCTATCGACACCTATATTTAAAATACCTATCGGCTTCTATATCTGAAATGCCTATCGGCACCTATTTTTAAAATGCCAATCGGCAACTATATCTGAAATGCCTATCGGCACCTATATCTGAAATGCCTATCGGCACCAATTTGTGAAATGCCTAAAGGAAACTACATCTGAAATGCCTATCAGCACCTATATTTGAAATGCCTATCGGCAATGATATCTGGAATGCCTATCGGCACCTATATTTGAAATGCCTATCGGCTTCAATATCTGAAATGCCTATCGGCACCTATTTTTAAAATGCCAATCGGCAACTATATCTGAAGTGCCTATCGGCACCTATATCTGAAATGCCTATCGGCACCTATTTTTGAAATGCCTATCGAAAACTACATCTGAAATGCCTATCAGCACCTATATTTGAAATGCCTATCGGCAACCACATCAGAAAAGCCTATCGGCACCTATATTTTAAATGCCTATCGGCAACTATGTCTGATATGCCTATCGGCAACTATATCTGAAATGCCTATCGGCACCTATTTTTGAAATGCCTATCGGCAACCATATCTGAAATGCCTATTGACACCTATATTTGAAATACCTATCGGCTTCTATATCTTAAATGTATCTCGGCACCTATTTTTAAAATGCCAATCGGCAACTATATCTGAAATGACTATCGAAACCAATATTTGAAATGCCTATCGGCACCTATATTTTAAATGCCTATCGGCAACTATATCTGATATGCCTATCGGCACCTATATCTGAAATGCCTATCGGCACCTATTTTTTAAATGCCTATCGGAAACTACATCTAAAATGCCTATCGGCACCTATTTTTAAAATGCCAATCGGCAACTATATCTGAAATGCCTATCGGCACCTATATCTGAAATGCCTATCGGCACCTATTTTTGAAATGCCTATCGGAAACTACATCTGAAATGCCTATCAGCACCAATATTTAAATTGCCTATCGGCAACCATATCTGGAATGCCTATCGGAAACTACATCTGAAATGCCTATCAGCACCAATATTTAAATTGCCTATCGGCAACCATATCTGGAATGCCTATCGGCACCTATATTTGAAATGCCTATCGGCTTCTATATCTGAAATGCCTATCGGCACCTATTTTTTTAATGCCTATCGAAAACTACATCTGAAATGCCTATCAGCAAATATATCTGAAATGCCTATCGGCGCCTATTTTTGAAATGCTATCGGAAACTACATCTGATATGCCTATCAGCACCTTTATTTGAAATGCCTATCGGCAACCATATCTAGAGTGCCTATCAGCACCTATATTTGAAATGCCTATCGGCACCTATATCTGAAATGCCTTTCGGCATTTATATCTGAAATGCCTATCGACACCTATATTTGAAATGTATATCGGCAGCTATATTTTAAATGCCTATCGGCAACTATATCTAATATGCCTATCGGCACCTATATCTGAAATGCCAATCGGCACCTATTTTTGAAATGCCTTTCGGAAACTACATCTAAAAAGCCTATCGGCACCTATTTTTAAAATGCCAATCGGCAACTATATCTGAAATGCCTACTGGCACCTATATCTGAAATGCCTTTCGGCACCTATTTTTGAAATGCCTATCGGAAACTACATCTGAAATGCCTATCAGCACCTATATTTGAAATGCCTATCGGCAACCATATCTCGAATGCCTATCGGCACCTATATTTGAAATGCCTATCGGCTTCTATATCTGAAATGCCTATCGGCGCCTATTTGTAAAATGCCAATTTGCAACTATATCTGAAATGCCTATCGGCACCTATATCTGAAATGCCTGTCGGCACCTTTTTTTGAAATGCCTATCGGAAACTACATCTGAAATGCCTATCTACACCTATATTTGAAATGCCTATCGGCAAACATATCTTGAATGCCTATCGGCACCTATATTTGAAATGCCTATCGGCTTCTATATCTGAAATGCCTATCGGCACCTATTTTTAAAATGCCAATCGGCAACTATATCTGTAATGCCTATCGGCACCTATATCTGAAATGCCTATCGGCACCTATTTTTGAAATGCCTATCGGAAACTACATCTGAAATGCCTATCAGCACCAATATTTGAAATGCCTATCGGCAACCATATCTGAAATGCCTATTGACACCTATATTTGAAATACCTATCGGCTTCTATATCTGAAATGCCTATCGGCACCTATTTTTAAAATGCCAGTCGGCAACTATATCTGAAATGCCTATCGGCACCTATATCTGAAATGCCTATCTGCACCAATTTTTGAAATGCCTATCGGAAACTACATCTGAAATGCCTATCAGCACCTATATTTGAAATGCCTATCGGCAACCATATCTGGAATGCCTATCGGCACCTATATTTGAAATGCCTATCGGCTTCTAAATTTTAAATGCCTATCGGCAACTATATCTGATATGCCTATAGGCACCTATATCTGAAATGCCTATCGGCACCTGTTTTTGAAATGCCTATCGGAAACTACATCTAAAATGCCTATCGGCACCTATTTTTAAAATGCCAATCGGCAACTATATCTGAAATGCCTATCGGCACCTATATTTGAAATGCCTATCGGCTTCTATATCTGAAATGCCTATCGGCACCTATTTTTAAAATGCCAATCGGCAACTATATCTGTAATGCCTATCGGGACATATATCTGAAATGCCTATCGGCACCTATTTTTGAAAGCCTATCGGAAACTACATCTGAAATGCCTATCAGCACCAATATTTGAAATGCCTATCGGCAACCATATCTGAAATGCCTATCGACACCTATATTTGAAATACCTATCGGCTTCTATATCTGAAATGCCTATCGGCACCTATTTTTAAAATGCCAGTCGGCAACTATATCTGAAATGCCTATCGGCACCTATATCTGAAATGCCTATCGGCACCTATTTTTGAAATGCCTATCGGAAACTACATCTGAAATGCCTATCAGCACTTATATCTGAAATGCCTATCGGCACCTATTTTTGAAATGCCTATCGGAAACTACATCTGAAATGCCTATCAGCACCTATATTTGAAATGCCTATCGGCAACAATATCTGGAATGCCTATCGGCACCTATATTTGAAATGCCTATCGGCACCTATATCTGAAATGCCTTTCGGCATTTATATCTGAAATGCCTATCGACACCTATATTTGAAATGTCTATCGGCACCTATATTTTAAATGCCTATAGGCAACTATATCTGATATGCCTATCGGCACCTATATCTGAAATGCCAATCGGCACCTATTTTTGAAATGCCTATCGGAAACTACATCTAAAAAGCCTATCGGCACCTATTTTTAAAATGCCATTCGGCAACCATATCTGAAATGCCTATCGACACCTATATTTGAAACACCTATCGGCTTCTATATCTGAAATGCCTATCGGCACCTATTTTTAAAATGCCAATCGGCAACTATATCTGAAATGCCTATCGGCACTAATATCTGAAATGCCTATCGGCACCAATTTTTGAAATGCCTATCGGAAACTACATCTGAAATGCCTATCAGCACCTATATTTGAAATGCCTATCGGCAACCATATCTGGAATGCCTATCAACACCTATATTTGAAATGCCTATCGGCTTTTATATCTGAAATGCCTATCGGCACCTATTTTTAAAATGCCAATTGGCAACTATATCTGAAATGCCTATCGGCACCTATACCTGAAATACCTATCGGCACCTATTTTTTAAATGCCTATCGGAAACTACATCTGGAATGCCTATCAGCACCTATATTTGAAATGCCTATCGGCAACCATATCTGGAATGCCTATCAACACCTATATTTGAAATGCCTATCGGCACCTATTTTTAAAATGCCAATCGGCAACTATATCTGACATGCCTATCGGCACCTATATCTGAAATGCCTATCGGCACCTATTTTTGAAATGCCTATCGGAAACTACATCTGAAATGCCTATCAGCACTTATATTTGAAATGCCTATCGGCAAACATATCTGGAATGCTTATCGGCACATATATTTGAAATGCCTATCGGCACCTATTTTTGAATTGCCTATCGGAAACTACATCTGAAATGCCTATCAGCACCTATATTTGAAATGCCTATCGGCAACCATATCTGGAATGCCTATCGGCACCTATATTTGAAATGCCTATCGGCAACCATATCTGGAATGCTTATCGGCACATATATTTGAAATGTCTATCGGCTTCTATATCTGAAATGCCTATCGGCACCTATTTTTGAATTGCCTATCGGAAACTACATCTGAAATGCCTATCAGCACCTATATTTGAAATGCCTATCGGCAACCATATCTGGAATGCTTATCGGCACATATATTTGAAATGTCTATCGGCTTCTATATCTGAAATGCCTATCGGCACCTATTTTTAAAATGCCAATCGGCAACTATATCTGAAATGCCTATCGGCACCTATATCTGAAATGCCTATCGGCACCTATTTTTGAATTGCCTATCGGAAACTACATCTGAAATGCCTATCAGCACCTATATTTGAAATGCCTATCGGCAACCATATCTGGAATGCTTATCGGCACATATATTTGAAATGTCTATCGGCTTCTATATCTGAAATGCCTATCGGCACCTATTTTTAAAATGCCAATCGGCAACTATATCTGAAATGCCTATCGGCACCTATATCTGAAATGCCTATCGGCACCTATTTTTGAATTGCCTATCGGAAACTACATCTGAAATGCCTATCAGCACCTATATTTGAAATGCCTATCGGCAACCATATCTGGAATGCCTATCGGCACCTATATTTGAAATGCCTATCGGCTTCTATATCTGAAATGCCTATCGGCACCTATTTTTAAAATGCCATTCGGCAACTATATGTGTAATGCCTATCGGCACTAATATCTGAAATGCCTATCGGCATCAATTTTTGAAATGCCTATCGGAAACTACATCTAAAATGCCTATCAGCGCCTATATTTGAAATGCCTATCGGCAACCATATTTGGAATGCCTATCGGCACCTATATTTGAAATGCCTATCGGCTTTTATATCTGAAATGCCTATCGACACCTATTTTTAAAATGCCATTTGGCAACTATATCTGAAATGCCTATCGGCACCTATATCTGAAATGCCTATCGGCACCGATCTTTGAAATGCCTATCGGAAACTACATCTGAAATGCCTATCAGCACCTATATTTGAAATGCCTATCGGCAACTATATCTGTAATGCCTATCGGCACCTATATCTGAAATGCCTATCGGCACCTATTTTTGAAATGCCTATCGGAAACTACATCTGAAATGCCTATCAGCACCAATATTTGAAATGCCTATCGGCAACCATATCTGAAATGCCTATCGACACCTATATTTGAAATAATTATCGGCTTCTATATCTGAAATGCCTATCGGCACCTATTTTTAAAATGCCAATCGGCAACTATATCTGAAATGCCTATCGGCACCTATATCTGAAATGTCTATCGGCACCAATTTTTGAAATGCCTATCGGAAACTACATCTGAAATGCCTATCAGCACCTATATTTGAAATGCCTATCGGCAACCATATCTGGAATGCCTATCGGCACCTATATTTGAAATGCCTATCGGCTTCTATATCTGAAATGCCTATCGGCACCTATTTTTAAAATGCCAATCGGCAACTATATCTGAAATGCCTTACGGCACCTATATCTGAAATGCCTATCGGCACCTATTTTTGAAATGCCTATCGGAAACTACATCTGAAATGCCTATCAGCACCTATATCTAAAATGCCTATCGGCACCTATTTTTGAAATGCCTATCGGAAACTACATCTGAAATGCCTATCAGCACCTATATTTGAAATGCCTATCGGCAACAATATCTGGAATGCCTATCGGCACCTATATTTGAAATGCCTATCGGCACCTATATTTTAAATGCCTATCGGCAACTATATCTGATATGCCTATCGGCACCTATATCAGAAATGCCAATCGGCACCTATTTTTGAAATGCCTATCGGAAACTACATCTAAAAAGCCTATCGGCACCTATTTTTAAAATGCCAATCGGCAACTATATCTGAAATGCCTATCGGCGCCTATATCTGAAATGCCTATCGGCACCTATTTTCGAAATGCCTATCGGAAACTACATCTGAAATGCCTATCAGCACCTATATTTGAAATGCCTATCGGCAACCATATCTGAAATGCCTATCGACACCTATATTTGAAATACCTATCGGCTTCTATATCTGAAATGCCTATCGGCACCTATTTTTAAAATGCCAATCGGCAACTATATCTGAAATGCCTATCGGCACTAATATCTAAAATGCCTATCGGCACCAATTTTTGAAATGCCTATCGGAAACTACATCAGAAATGCCTATCAGCACCTATATTTGAAATGCCTATCGGCAACCATATCTAGAATGCCTATCGGCACCTATATTTTAAATGCCTATCGGCTTCTATATCTGAAATGCTTATCGGCACCTATTTTTAAAATGCCAATCGGCAACTATATCTGAAATGCCTATCGGCACCTATTTTTGAAATGCATTTCGGAAACTACATCTGAAATGCCTATCTACTCTTATATTTGAAATGCCTATCGGCAACCATATTTGAAATACCTATCGACACCTATATTTGAAATACCTATCGGCTTCTATATCTGAAATGCCTATCGGCACTTGTTTTTAAAATGCCAATCGGCAACTATATCTGAAATGCCAATCGGCACCTCTATCTGAAATGCCTATCGGCATCAATTTTTGAAATGCCTATCGGAAACTACATCTAAAATGCCTATCAGCACCTATATTTGAAATGCCTATCGGCAACCATATCTGGAATGCTTATCGGCACCTATATTTGAAATGCCTATCGGCTTCTATATCTGAAATGCCTATCGGCACCTATTTTTAAAATGCCAATCGGCAACTATATCTGAAATGCCTATCGGCACCTATATCTAAAATGCCTATCGGCACCTATTTTTGAAATGCCTATCGGAAACTACATCTGAAATGCCTATCAGCACCTATATTTGAAATGCCTAGTGGCAACCATATCTGAAATGCCAATCGGTACCTATTTTTGAAATGCCTATCGGAAACTACATCTAAAAGCCTATCGGCACCTATTTTTAAAATGCCATTCGGCAACTATATCTGAAATGCCTATCGGCACCTATATCTGAAATGCCTATCGGCATCAATTTTTGAAATGCCTATCGGAAACTACATCTAAAATGCCTATCAGCACCTATATTTGCAATGCCTATCGGCAACCATATCAGGAATGCCTATCGGCACCTATATTTGAAATGCCTAACGGCTTCTATATCTGAAATGCCTATCGGCACCTATTTTTAAAATGCCAATTGGCAACTATATCTGAAATGCCTATCAGCACCTATATCTGAAATGCCTATCGGCACCTATTTTTGAAATGCCTATCAGGAACTACATCTGAAATGCCTATCAGCACCTATATTTGAAATGCCTATCGGCAACCATATCTGGAATACCTATCGGCACCTATATTTGAAATGCCTATCGGCTTCTATATCTAAAATGCCTATCGGCACCTATTTTTAAAATGCCAATCGGCAACTATATCTGTAATGCAAATCGGCACCTATATCTGAAATGCCTATCGGCACCTATTTTTGAAATGCCTATCGGAAACTACTTCTGAAATGCCTATCAGCACCAATATTTGAAATGCCTATCGGCAACCATATCTAAAATGCCTATCGACACCTATATTTAAAATACCTATCGGCTTCTATATCTGAAATGCCTATCGGCAATTGCTTTTAAAATGCCAATCGGCAACTATATCTGAAATGCCAATCGGCACCTCTATCTGAAATGCCTATCGGCATTAATTTTTGAAATGCCTATCGGAAACTACATCTAAAATGCCTATCAGCACCTATATTTGAAATGCCTATCTGCAACCATATCTGGAATGCCTATCGGCACCAATATTTGAAATGCCTATCGGCTTCTATGTCTGAAATGCCTATCGGCACCTATTTTTAAAATGCAAATTGGCAACTATATCTGAAATGCCTATCGGCACCTATATCTGAAATACCTATCGGCACCTATTCTTTAAATGCCTATCGGAAACTACATCTGGAATGCCTATCAGCACCTATATTTTAAATGCATATCGGCAACCATATCTGAAATGCCTATCAACACTTATATTTGAAATGCCTATCGGCTTTTATATCTGAAATGCCTATCGGCACCTATTTTTAAAATGCCAATCGGCAACTATATCTGAAATGCCTATCGGCACCTATATCTGAAATGCCTATCGGCACCTATTTTTGAAATGCCTATCGGAAACTACATCTGAAATGCCTATCAGCACCTATATTTGAAATGCCTATCGGCAACCATATCTGAAATGCCTATCGACACCTATATTTGAAATACCTATCGGCTTCTATATCTGAAATGCCTATCGGCACCTATTTTTAAAATGCCAATCGGTAACTATATCTGAAATGCCTATCGGCACCTATAACTAAAATGCCTATCGGCACCAATTTTTGAAATGCCTATCGGAAACTACATCTGGAATGCCTATCAGCACCTATATTTGAAATGCCTATCGGCAACCATATCTTGCATTCCTATCGGCACCTATATTTGAAATGCCTATCGGCTTCTATATCTGAAATGCCTATCGACACCTATTTTTAAAATGCCAATCGGCAACTATATCTGAACTGCCTATCGGCACCTATATCTGAAATGCCTATCGGCATCAATTTTTGAAATGCCTATCGGAAACTACATCTAAAATGCCTATCAGCACCTATATTTGAAATGCCTATCTGCAACCATATCTGGAATGCCTATCGGCACCAATATTTGAAATGCCTATCGGATTCTATGTCTGAAATGCCTATCGGCACCTATTTTTAAAATGCCAATTGGCAACTATATCTGAAATGCCTATCGGCACCTATATCTGAAAAACCTATCGGCACCTATTTTTTAAATGCCTATCGGAAACTACATCTGGAATGCCTATCAGCACCTATATTTGAAATGCCTATCGGCAACCATATCTGAAATGCCTATCAACACCTATATTTGAAATGCCTATCGGCTTTTATATCTGAAATGCCTATCGGCACCTATTTTTAAAATGCCAATCGGCCACTATATCTGAAATGCCTATCAGCAACTATATTTGAAATGCCTATCGGCAACCATATCTGAAATGCCTATCGACACCTATATTTGAAATACCTATCGGCTTCTATATCTGAAATGCCTATCGGCACCTATTTTTAAAATGCCAATCGGTAACTATATCTGAAATGCCTATCGGCACCTATAACTAAAATGCCTATCGGCACCAATTTTTGAAATGCCTATCGGAAACTACATCTGGAATGCCTATCAGCACCTATATTTGAAATGCCTATCGGCTTCTATATCTGAAATGCCTATCGGCACCTATTTTTAAAACGCCAATCGGCAACTATATCTGAAATGCCTATCAGCAACTATATTTGAAATGCCTATCGGCAACCATATCTGAAATGCCTATCGACACCTATATTTGAAATACCTATCGGCTTCTATATCTGAAATGCCTATCGGCACCTATTTTTAAAATGCCAATCGGCAACTATATCTGAAATGCCTATCGGCACCTCTATCTAAAATGCCTATCGGCACCAATTTTTGAAATGCCTATCGGAAACTACATCTGGAATGCCTATCAGCACCTATATTTGAAATGTCTATCGGCAACCATATCTGGAATGCTTATCTGCACCTATATTTGAAATGCCTATCGGCGTCTATATCTGAAATGCCTATCGGCACCTATTTTTAAAATGCCAATCGGCAACTATATCTGAAATGCCTATCGGCACCTATATCTGAAATGCCTATCGGCACCTATTTTTGAAATGCCTATCGGAAACTACATCTGAAATGCCTATCAGCACCTATATTTGAAATGCCTATCGGCAACAATATCTGGAATGCCTATCGGCACCTATATTTGAAATGCCTATCGGCTTCTATATCTGAAATGCCTATCGGCACCTATTTTTAAAATGCCAATCGGCAACTATATCTGAAATGCCTATCGGCACCTATATCTGATATGCCTATCGGCACCTATTTTTGAAATGCCTATCGGAAACTACATCTGGAATGCCTATCGGCACCTATATTTGAAATGCCTATCGGCTACTATATCTGAAATGCCTATCGGCACCTATTTTTAAAATGCCATTCGGCAACTATATGTGTAATGCCTATCGGCATCTATATCTGAAATGCCTATCGGCACCTATTTTTGAAATGCCTATCGGCTTCTATATCTGAAATGCCTATCGGCACCTATTTTTAAAATGCCAATCGGCAACTATATCTGAAATGCCTATCGGCACCTATATGTGAAATGCCCATCGGCACCAATTTTTGAAATGCCTACCGAAAACTACATCTGAAATGCCTATCAGCACCTATATTTGAAATGCCTATCGGCGACCATATCTGGAATGCCTATCGGCACCTATATTTGAAATGCCTATCGGCTTCTATATCTGAAATGCCTATCGGCACCTATTTTTAAAATGCCAATCGGCAACTATATCTGAAATGCCTATCGGCGCCTATATCTGAAATGCCTATCGGCACCTATTTTTGAAATGCCTATCGGAAACTACATCTGAAATGCCTATTAGCACCTATATTTGAAATGCCTATCGGCAACCATATCTGGAATGCCTATCGGCACCTATATTTGAAATGCCTATCGGCTTCTATATCTGAAATGCCTATCGGCACCTATTTTTAAAATGCCAATCGGCAACTACATCTGAAGTGCCTATCGGCACCTATATCTTAAATGCCTATCGGCACCTATTTTTGAAATGCCTATCGAAAACTACATCTGAAATGCCTATCAGCACCTACATTTGAAATGCCTATCGGCAACCACATCAGAATTGCCTATCGGCACCTATATCTGAAATGCCTTTCTGCATTTACATCTGAAATGCCTATCGACACTTATATTTGAAATGCCTATCGGCACCTCTATTTTAAGTGCCTATCAGCAACTATATCTGATATGCCTATCGGCACCTACATCTGAAATGCCTATCGGCACCTTTTTTTAAAATGCCAATCGGCAACTATATCTGAAATGCCTATCGGCACCTATATCTGAAATGCCTATCGGCACCAATTTTTGAAATGCCTATCGGAAACTACATCTGAAATGCCTATCAGCACCTATATTTAAAATGCCTATCGGCAACCATATCTGTAATGCCTATCGGCACCTATATTTGAAATGCCTATCGGCACCTATATCTGAAATGCCTTTCGGCATATATATCTAAAATGCCTATCGACACCTATATTTGAAATGTCTATCGGCACCTATATTTTAAATGCCTATCGGCAACTATATCTGATATGCCTATCGGCACCTATATCTGAAATGCCAATCGGCACCTATTTTTGAAATGCCTATCGGAAACTACATCTAAAAGCCTATCGGCACCTATTTTTAAAATGCCAATCGGCAACTATATCTGAAATGCCTATCGGCGCCTATATCTAAAATGCCTATCGGCACCTATTTTTGAAATGCCTATCGGAAACTACATCTGAAATGCCTATCAGCACATATATTCGAAATGAATATCGGTAACCATATCTGGAATGCCTATCGGCACCTATATTGAAATGCCTATCGGCTTCTATATCTGAAATGCCTATCGGCACCTATTTTTAAAATGCCAATCGGCAACTATATCTGAAGTGCCTATCGGCACCTATATCTTAAATGCCTATCGGCACCTATTTTTGAAATGCCTATCAAAAACTACATCTGAAATGCCTATCAGCACCTACATTTGAAATGCCTATCGGCAACCACATCAGAATTGCCTATCGGCACCTATATCTGAAATGCCTTTCTGCATTTATATCTGAAATGCCTATCGACACTTATATTTGAAATGCCTATCGGCACCTATATTTTAAGCGCCTATCGGCAACTATATCTGATATGCCTATCGGCACATATATCTGAAATGCCTATCGGCACCTTTTTTTAAAATGCCAATCGGCAACTATATCTAAAATGCCTATCGGCACCTATATCTGAAATGCCTATCGGCACCTATATCTGAAATGCCTATCGGCACCAATTTTTGAAATGCCTATCGGAAACTACATCTGAAATGCCTATCAGCACCTATATTTGAAATGCCTATCGGCAAACATATCTGGAATGCCTATCGGCACCTATATTTGAAATGCCGATCGGCACCTATATCTGAAATGCCTTTCGGCATTTATATCTGAAATGCCTATCGAGACCTATATTTGAAATGTCTATCGGCACCTATATTTTATATGCCTATCGGCAACTATATCTGATATGCCTATCGGCACCTATATCTGAAATGCCAATCGGCACCTATTTATGAAATGCCTATCGGAAACTATACATCTAAAAGCCTATCGGCACCTATTTTTAAAATGCCAATCGGCAACTATATCTGAAATGCCTATCAGCACCTATATCTGAAATGCCTATCGGCACCTATTTTTGAAATGCCTATCGGCAACCATATCTGGAATGCCTATCGGCACCTATATTTGAAATGCCTATCGGCAACCATATCTGGAATGCTTATCGGCACCTATATTTGAAATGCCTATCGGCTTCTATATCTGAAATGCCTATCGGCACCTATTTTTAAAATGCTAATCGGGAACTATATCTGAAATGCCTATCGGCATATATATCTGAAATGCCTATCGGCACCTATTTTTGAAATGCCTATCGGAAACTACATCTGAAATGCCTATCAGCACCTATATTTGAAATGCCTATCGGCAACCATATCTGGAATGCATATCGGCGCCTATATTTGAAATGCCTATCGGCTTCTATATCTGAAATGCCTATCAGCACCTATTTTTAAAATGCCAATCGGCAAATATATCTGAAATGCCTATCGGCACTTATATCTGATATGCCTATCGGCACCTATTTTTGAAATGCCTATCGGAAACTACATCTGAAATGTCTATCAGCACCTATATTTGAAATGCCTATCGGCAACCATATCTGAAATGCCTATCGGCACCTATATTTAAAATGCCTATCGGCTTCTATATCTAAAATGCCTATCGGCACCTATTGTTAAAATGCCATTCGGCAACTATATGTGTAATGCCTATCGGCATCTATATCTGAAATGCCTATCGGCACCTATTTTTGAAATGCTTATCGGAAACTACATCTGAAATGCCTATCAGCACCAATATTTGAAATGCCTATCTGCAACCATATCTGGAATGCCTATCGGCACCAATATTTGAAATGCCTATCGGCTTCTATATCTGAAGTGCCTATCGGCACCTATTTTTAAAATGCCAATCGGCAACTATATCTGAAATGCCTATCGGCACCTATATCTGAAATGCCCATCGGCACCAATTTTTGAAATGCCTACCGAAAACTACATCTGAAATGCCTATCAGCACCTATATTTGAAATGCCTATCGGCAACCATATCTGGAATGCCTATCGGCACCTATATTTGAAATGCCTATCGGCTTCTATATCTGAAATGCCTATCGGCACCTATTTTTAAAATGCCAATCGGCAACTATATCTGAAATGCCTATCGGCGCCTATATCTGAAATGCCTATCGTCACCTATTTTTGAAATGCCCATCGGAAACTACATCTGAAATGCCTATCAGCACCTATATTTGAAATGCCTATCGGCAACCATATCTGGAATACCTATCGGCACCTATATTTGAAATGCCTATCGGCTTCTATATCTGAAATGCCTATCGGCACCTATTTTTAAAATGCCAATAGGCAACTATATCTGAAGTGCCTATCGGCACCTATATCTGAAATGCCTATCGGCACCTTTTTTTAAAATGCCAATCGGCAACTATATCTGAAATGTCTATCGGCACCTATATCTGAAATGCCTATCGGCACCAATTTTTGAAATGCCTATCGGAAACTACATCTGAAATGCCTATCAGCACCTATATTTGAAATGCCTATCGGCAACCATATCTGGAATGCCTATCGGCACCTATATTTGAAATGCCTATCGGCACCTATATCTGAAATGCTTTTCGGCATTTATATCTGAAATGCCTTTCGGCATTTATATCTGAAATGCCTATCGACACCTATATTTGAAATGTCTATCGGCACCTATATTTTAAATGCCTATCGGCAACTATATCTGATATGCCTATCGGCATTTATATCTGAAATGCCAATCGGCACCTATTTTTGAAATGCCTATCGGAAACTACATCTAAAAGTCTATCGGCACCTATTTTTAAAATGCCAATCGGCAACTATATCTGAAATGCCTATCGGCACTTATATCTGAAATGCCTATCGGCATCAATTTTTGAAATGCCTATCGGAAACTACATCTAAAATGTCTATCAGCACCTATATTTGAAATGCCTATCGGCAACCATATCTGGAATGCCTATCGGCACCTATATTTGAAATGCCTATCGGCTTCTATATCTGAAATGCCTATCGGCACCTATGTTTAAAATGCCAATCGGCAACTATATCTGAAATGCCTATCGGCACTTATATCTGAAATGCCTATCGGCATCAATTTTTGAAATGCCTATCGGAAACTACATCTAAAATGTCTATCAGCACCTATATTTGAAATGCCTATCGGCAACCATATCTGGAATGCCTATCGGCACCTATATTTGAAATGCCTATCGGCTTCTATATCTGAAATGCCTATCGGCACCTATTTTTAAAATGCCAATTGGCAACTATATCTGAAAGGCCTATCGGCACCTATATCTGAAATGCCTATCGGCGCCTATATCTGAAATGCCTATCGGCACCTATTTTTGAAATGCCTATCGGAAACTACATCTGAAATGCCTATCAGCACCTATATTTGAAATGCCTATCGGCAACAATATCTGGAATGCCTATCGGCACCTATATTTGAAATGCCTATCGGCACCTATATCTGAAATGCCTTTCGGCATTTATATCTGAAATGCTTATCAACACCTATATTTGAAATGTCTATAGGCACCTATATTTTAAATGCCTATCGGCAACTATATCTGATATGCCTATCGGCACCTATATCTGAAATGCCAATCGGCACCTATTTTTGAAATGCCTATCGGAAACTACATCTAAAAAGACTATCGGCACCTATTTTTAAAATGCCAATCGGCAACTATATCTGAAATGCCTATCGGCGCCTATATCTGAAATGCCTATCGGCACCTATTTTTGAAATGCCTATCGGAAACTACATCTGAAATGCCTATCAGCACCTATATTTGAAATGCCTATCGGCAACCATATCTGAAATGCCTATCGACACCTATATTTGAAATACCTATCGGCTTCTATATCTGATTTGCCTATCGGCACCTATTTTTAAAATGCCAATCGGCAACTATATCTGAAATGCCTATCGGCACTAATATCTAAAATGCCTATCGGCACCAATTTTTGAAATGCCAATCGGAAACTACATCTGAAATGCCTATCAGCACCTATATTTGAAATGCCTATCGGCAACCATATCTAGAATGCCTATCGGCACCTATATTTTAAATGCCTATCGGCTTCTATATCTGAAATGCTTATCGGCACCTATTTTTAAAATGCCAATCGGCAACTATATCTGAAATGCCTATCGGCACCTATTTTGGAAATGCCTTTCGGAAACTACATCTGAAATGCCTATCTACTGCTATATTTGAAATGCCTATCGGCAACCATATTTGAAATGCCTATCGACACCTATATTTGAAATACCTATCGGCTTCTATATCTGAAATGCCTATCGGCACTTGTTTTTAAAATGCCAATCGGCAACTATATCTGAAATGCCAATCGGCACCTCTATCTGAAATGCCTATCGGCATCAATTTTTGAAATGCCTATCGGAAACTACATCTAAAATGCCTATCAGCACCTATATTTGAAATGCCTATCTGCAACCATATCTGGAATGCCTATCGGCACCAATATTTGAAATGCCTATCGGCTTCTATGTCTGAAATGCCTATCGGCACCTATTTTTAAAATGCCAATTGGCAACTATATCTGAAATGCCTATCGGCACCTATATCTGAAATACCTATCGGCACCTATTTTTTAAATGCCTATCGGAAACTACATCTGGAATGCCTATCAGCACCTATATTTGAAATGCCTATCGGCAACTATATCTGGAATGCCTATCAACACCTATATTTGAAATGCCTATCGGCTTTTATATCTGAAATGCCTATCGGCACCTATTTTTAAAATGCCAATCGGCAACTATATCTGAAATGCCTATTGGCACCTATATCTGAAATGCCTATCGGCACCTATTTTTGAAATGTCTATCGGAAACTACATCTGAAATGCCTATCAGCACCTATATTCGAAATGCCTATCGGCAACCATATCTAAAATGCCTATCGACATCTATATTTGAAATACCTATCGGCACCTATTTTTAAAATGCCAATCGGTAACTATATCTGAAATACCTATCGGCACCTATAACTAAAATGCCTATCGGCACCAATTTTTGAAATGCCTATCGGAAACTACATCTGGAATGCCTATCAGCACCTATATTTGAAATGCCTATCGGCAACCATATCTGGCATTCCTATCGGCACCTATATTTGAAATGCCTATCGGCTTCTATATCTGAAATGCCTATCGACACCTATTTTTAAAATGCCATTCGGCAACTATATCTGAAATGCCTATCGGCACCTATATCTGAAATGCCTATCGGCACCTATTTTTGAAATGCCTATCGGAAACTACATCTGAAATGCCTATCAGCACCTATATTTGAAATGCCTAGTGGCAACCATAACCGAAATGTAAATCGGCACCTATTTTTGAAATGCCTATCGGAAACTACATCTAAAAGCCTATCGGCACCTATTTTTAAAATGCCATTCGGCAACTATATCTGAAATGCCTATCGGCACCTATATCTGAAATGCCTATCGGCATCAATTTTTGAAATGCCTATCGGAAACTACATCTAAAATGCCTATCAGCACCTATATTTGAAATGCCTATCGGCAACCATATCTGGAATGCCTATCGGCACCTATATTTGAAATGCCTAACGGCTTCTATATCTGAAATGCCTATCGGCACCTATTTTTAAAATGCCAATTGGCAACAATATCCGAAATGCCTATCGGCACCTATATCTGAAATGCCTATCGGCACCTATTTTTGAAATGCCTATCGGAAACTACATCTGAAATGCCTATCAGCACCTATATTTGAAATGCCTATCGGCAACCATATCTGGAATGCCTATCGGCACCTATATTTGAAATGCCTATCGGCACCTATTTTTGAAATGCCTATCGGAAACTACACCTGAAATGCCTATCAGCACAAATATTTGAAATGCCTATCGGCAACCATATCTGAAATGCCTATCGACACCTATATTTGAAATACCTATCGGCTTCTATATCTGAAATGCCTATCGGCACTTGCTTTTAAAATGCCAATCGGCAACTATATCTGAAATGCCAATCGGCACCTCTATCTGAAATGCCTATCGGCATCAATTTTTGAAATGCCTATCGGAAACTACATCTAAAATGCCTATCAGCACCTATATTTGAAATGCCTATCTGCAACCATATCTGGAATGCCTATCGGCACCAATATTTGAAATGCCTATCGGCTTCTATGTCTGAAATGCCTATCGGCTTCTATGTCTGAAATGCCTATCGGCACCTATTTTTAAAATGCCAATTGGCAACTATATCTGAAATGCCTATCGGCACCTATATCTGAAATACCTATCGGCACCTATTTTTTAAATGCCTATCGGAAACTACATCTGGAATGCCTATCAGCACCTATATTTGAAATGCCTATCGGCAACCATATCTGAAATGCCTATCAACACCTATATTTGAAATGCCTATCGGCTTTTATATCTGAAATGCCTATCGGCACCTATTTTTAAAATGCCAATCGGCAACTATATCTGAAATGCCTATCGGCACCTATATCTGAAATGCCTATCGGCACCTATTTTTGAAATGCCTATCAGAAACTACATCTGAAATGCCTATCAGCACCTATATTTGAAATGCCTATCGGCAACCATATCTGAAATGCCTATCGACACCTATATTTGAAATACCTATCGGCTTCTATATCTGAAATGCCTATCGGCACCTATTTTTAAAATGCCAATCGGTAACTATATCTGAAATGCCTATCGGCACCTATAACTAAAATGCCTATCGGCACCAATTTTTGAAATGCCTTTCGGAAACTACATCTGGAATGCCTATCAGCACCTATATTTGAAATGCCTATCGGCAACCATATCTTGCATTCCTATCGGCACCTATATTTGAAATGCCTATCGGCTTCTATATCTGAAATGCCTATCGACACCTATTTTTCAAATGCCAATCGGCAACTATATCTGAAATGCCTATCGGCACCTATATCTGAAATGCCTATCGGCACCTATTTTTGAAATGCCTATCGGAAACTACATCTGAAATGCCTATCAGCACCTATATTTGAAATGCCTATCGGCAACCATATCTGAAATGCCTATCGACAACTATATTTGAAATACCTATCGGCTTCTATATCTGAAATGCCTATCGGCACCTATTTTTAAAATGCCAAACGGCAACTATATCTGAAATGCCTATCGGCACCTATATCTGAAATGCCTAACGGCACCTATATCTGAAATGCCTATCGGCACCAATTTTTGAAATGCCTATCGGAAACTACATCTGAAATGCCTATCAGCACCTATATTTGAAATGCCTATCGGCAACCATATCTGGAATGCTTATCGGCACCTATATTTGAAATGCCTATCGGCTTCTATATCTGAAATGCCTATCAGCACCTATTTTTAAAATGCCAACCGGCAACTATATCTGAAATGCCTATCGGCACCTATATCTAAAATGCCTATCGGCACCTATTTTTGAAATGCCTATCGGAAACTACATCTGAAATGCCTATCAGCACCTATATTTGAAATGCCTAGTGGCAACCATATCTGAAATGCCAATCGGCACCTATTTTTGAAATGCCTATCGGAAACTACATCTAAAAGCCTATCGGCACCTATTTTTAAAATGCCATTCGGCACCTATATCTGAAATGCCTATCGGCACCTATATCTGAAATGCCTATCGGCATCAATTTTTGAAATGCCTATCGGAAACTACATCTAAAATGCCTATCAGCAACTATATTTGAAATGCCTATCGGCAACCATATCTGGAATGCCTATCGGCACCTATATTTGAAATGCCTATCGGCTTCTATATCTGAAATGCCTATTGGCACCTATTTTTAAAATGCCAATTGGCAACTATATCTGAAATACCTATCGGCACCTATATCTGAAATGCCTATCGGCACCTATTTTTGAAATGCCTATCGGAAACTACATCTGAAATGCCTATCAGCACCTATATTTGAAATGCCTATCGGCAACCATATCTGGAATGCCTATCGGCACCTATATTTGAAATGCCTATCGGCTTCTGTATCTAAAATGCCTATCGGCACCTATTTTTAAAATGTCAATCGGCAACTATATCTGTAATGCCTATCGGCACCTATATCTGAAATGCCTATCGGCACCTATTTTTGAAATGCCTATCGGAAACTACATCTAAAATGCCTTTCAGTACCATTATTTGAAATGCCTATCGGCAACTATATCTGAAATGCCTATCGGCTCCTATATCTGAAATTCCTATCGGCAACCATATCTGGAATGCCTATCGGCACCTATATTTGAAATGCCTATCGGCTTCTGTATCTAAAATGCCTATCGGCACCTATTTTTAAAATGTCAATCGGCAACTATATCTGTAATGCCTATCGGCACCTATATCTGAAATGCCTATCGGCACCTATTTTTGAAATGCCTATCGGAAACTACATCTGAAATGCCTTTCAGTACCATTATTTGAAATGCCTATCGGCAACTATATCTGAAATGCCTATCGGCACCTATATCTGAAATTCCTATCGGCACCAATTTTTGAAATGCCTAACGGAAACTACATCTGAAATGCCTATCAGCACCTATATTTGAAATGCCTATCGGCAACCATATCTGGAATGCCTATCGGCACCTATATTTGAAATGCCTATCGGCTTCTATATCTGAAATGCCTATCGGCACCAATTTTTAAAATGCCAATCGGCAACTATATCTGAAATGCCTATCAGCACCTATATCTGAAATGTCTATCGGCACCTATTTTTGAAATGCCTATCGGAAACTACATCTGAAATGCTTATCAGCACCTATATCTAAAACGCCTATCGGCACCTATTTTTGAAATGCCTATCGGAAACTACATCTGAAATGCCTATCAGCACCTATATTTGAAATGCCTATCGGCAACAATATCTGGAATGCCTATCGGCACCTATATTTGAAATGCCTATCGGCTTCTATATCTGAAATGCCTATCGGCACCTATTTTTAAAATGCCAATCGGCAACTATATCTGAAATGCCTATCGGCACCTATATCTGAAATGCCTATCGGCACCTATTTTTGAAATGCCTATCGGAAACTACATCTGAAATGCCTATCAGCACCTATATCTGAAATGCCTATCGGCACCTATATTTGAAATGCCTATCAGCACCTATATCTGAAATGCCTTTCGGCATTTATATCTGAAATGCCTATCGACACCCATATTTGAAATGTCTATCGGCACCTATATTTTAAATGCCTATCGGCAACTATATCTGATATGCCTATCGGCACCTATATCTGAAATGCCAATCGGCACCTATTTTTGAAATGCCTATCGGAAACTACATCTAAAAAGCCTATCGGCACCTATTTTTAAAATGCCAATCGGCAACTATATCTGAAATGCCTATCGGCACCTATATCTGAAATGCCTATCGGCACCTATTTTTGAAATGCCTATCGGAGACTACATCTGAAATGCCTATCAGCACCTATATTTAAAATGCCTATCGGCAACCATATCTGAAATGCCTATCGACACCTATATTTGAAATACCTATCGGCTTCTATATCTGAAATGCCTATCGGCAGCTATTTTTAAAATGCCAATCGGCAACTATATCTGAAATGCCTATCGGCACCTATATCTGAAATGCCTATCGGCACCAATTTTTGAAATGCCTATCGGAAACTACATCTGAAATGCCTATCAGCACCTATATTTGAAATGCCTATCGGCAACCATATCTGGAATGCTTATCGGCACCTATATTTGAAATGCCTATCGGCTTCTATATCTGAAATGCCTATCAGCACCTATTTTCAAAATGCCAACCGGCAACTATATCTGAAATGCCTATCGGCACAATATCTAAAATGCCTATCGGCACCTATTTTTGAAATGCCTATCGGAAACTACATCTGAAATGCCTATCAGCACCTATATTTGAAATGCCTAGTGGCAACCATATCTGAAATGCCAATCGGCACCTATTTTTGAAATGCCTATCGGAAACTACATCTAAAAGCCTATCGGCACCTATTTTTAAAATGCCATTCGGCAACTATATCTGTAATGCCTCTCGGCACCTATATCTGAAATGCCTATCGGCACCTATTTTTGAAATGCCTTTTGGAAGCTACATCTGAAATGCCTATCGGCACCTATTTTGAAATGCCTATCGGAAGCTACATCTGAAATGCCTATCAGCACCTATATTTAAAATGCCTATCGGCAACCATATCTGAAATGACTATCGACACCTATATTTGAAATACCTATCGGCTTCTATATCTGAAATGCCTATCGGCACCTATTTTTAAAATGCCAATCGGCAACTCTATCAGTAATGCCTATCGGCACTAATATCTGTAATGCCTATCGGCACCAATTTTTGAAATGCCTATCGGAAACTACATCTGAAATGCCTATCAGCACCTATATTTGAAATGCCTATTGGCAACCATATCTGGAATGCCTATCGGCACCTATATTTGAAATGCCTATCGGCTTCTATATCTGAAATGCCTATCGACACCTATTTTCAAAATGCCAATTGGCAACTATATCTGAAATGCCTATCGGCACCTATATCTGAAATGCCTATCGGTACCTATTTTTGAAATGCCTATCGGAAACTACATCTGAAATGCCTATCAGCACTTATATTTGAAATGCCTATCGGCAACCATATCTAGAATGCCTATCGGCACCTATATTTTGAATGCCTATCGGCTTCTATATCTGAAATGCTTATCGGCACCTATTTTTAAAATGCCAATCGGCAACTATATCTGAAATGCCTATCGGCACCTATATCTGAAATGCCTATCGGCACCTATTTTTAAATTGCCTTTCGGAAACTACATATGAAATGCCTATCTGCCCCTATATTTGAAATGCCTATCGTCAACCATATCTGGAATGCCTATCAACACCTATATTTGAAATGCCTATCGGCTTTTATATCTGAAATGCCTATCGGCACCTATTTTTAAAATGCCAATCGGCAACTATATCTGAAATGCCTATCGGCACCTATATCTGAAATGCCTATCGGCACCTATTTTTGAAATGCATATCGGAAACTACATCTGAAATGCCTATCAGCACCTATATTTAAAATGCCTATCGGCAACCATATCTGAAATGCCTATCGACACCTATATTTGAAATACCTATCGGCTTCTATATCTGAAATGCCTATCGGCACCTATTTTTAAAATGCCAATCGGCAACTATATCTGAAATGCCTATCGGCACCTCTATCTAAAATGCCTATCGGCACCAATTTTTGAAATGCCTATCGGAAACTACATCTGGAATGCCTATCAGCACCTATATTTGAAATGTCTATCGGCAACCATATCTGGAATGCTTATCTGCACTTATATTTGAAATGCCTATCGGCTTCTATATCTGAAATGCCTATCGGCACCTATTTTTAAAATGCCAATCGGCAACTATATCTGAAATGCCTATCGGCACCTATATCTGAAATGCCTATCGGCACCTATATCTGAAATGCCTATCGGCTCCTATTTTTGAAATGCCTATCGGAAACTACATTTGAAATGCCTATCAGCACCTATATTTGAAATGCCTATCGGCAACCATATCTGGTATGCCTATCGGCACCTATATTTGAAATGCCTATCGGCTTCTATATCTGAAATGCCTATCAGCACCTATTTTTAAAATGCCAATCGGCAACTATATCTGAAATGCCTATCGGCACCTATATCTGATATGCCTTTCGGCACCTATTTTTGAAATGCCTATCGGAAACTTCATCTGAAATGCCTATCAGCACAAATCTTTGAATTGCCTAACGGCAACCATATCTGGAATGCCTATCGGCACCTATATTTGAAATGCCTATCGGCTTCTATATCTGAAATGCCTATCGGCACCTATTTTTAAAATGCCATTCGGCAACTATATGTGAAATGCCTATCGGCATCTATATCTGAAATGCCTATCGGCCCCTATATTTGAAATGCCTATCGGCTTCTATATCTGAAATGCCTATCGGCACCTATTTTTAAAATGCCAATCGGCAACTACATCTGAAGTGCCTATCGGCACCTATATCTTAAATGCCTATCGGCACCTATTTTTGAAATGCCTATCGAAAACTACATCTGAAATGCCTATCAGCACCTACATTTGAAATGCCTATCGGCAACCACATCAGAATTGCCTATCGGCACCTATATCTGAAATGCCTTTCTGCATTTATATCTGAAATGCCTATCGACACTTATATTTGAAATGCCTATCGGCACCTATATTTTAAGTGCCTATCGGCAACTATATCTGATATGCCTATCGGCACCTATATCTGAAATGCCTATCATCACCTTTTTTTAAAATGCCAATCGGCAACTATATCTGAAATGCCTATCGGCACCTATATCTGAAATGCCTATCGGCACCAATTTTTGAAATGCCTATCGGAAATTACATCTGAAATGCCTATCAGCACCTATATTTAAAATGCCTATCGGCAACCATATCTGGAATGCCTATCGGCACCTATATTTGAAATGCCTATCGGCACCTATATCTGAAATGCCTTTCGGCATTTATATCTGAAATGCCTATCGACACCTATATTTGAAATGTCAATCGGCACCTATATTTTAAATGCCTATCGGCAACTATATCTGATATGCCTATCGGCACCTATATCTGAAATGCCAATCGGCACCTATTTTTGAAATGCCTATCGGAAACTACATCTAAAAGCCTATCGGCACCTATTTTTAAAATGCCAATCGGCAACTATATCTGAAATGCCTATCGGCGCCTATATCTGAAATGCCTATCGGCACCTATTTTTGAAATGCCTATCGGAAACTACATCTGAAATGCCTATCAGCACATATATTCGAAATGCCTATCGGCAACCATATCTGGAATGCCTATCGGCACCTATATTGAAATGCCTATCGGCTTCTATATCTGAAATGCCTATCGGCACCTATTTTTAAAATGCCAATCGGCAACTATATCTGAAGTGCCTATCGGCACCTACATCTTAAATGCCTATCGGCACCTATTTTTGAAATGCCTATCGAAAATTACATCTGAAATGCCTATCAGCACCAACATTTGAAATGCCTATCGGCAACCACATCAGAATTGCCTATCGGCACCTATATCTGAAATGCCTTTCTGCATTTATATCTGAAATGCCTATCGACACTTATATTTGAAATGCCTATCGGCACCTATATTTTAAGTGCCTATCGGCAACTATATCTGATATGCCTATCGGCACCTATATCTGAAATGCCTATCGCAACCTTTTCTTAAAATGCCAATCGGCAACTATATCTGAAATGCCTATCGGCACCTATATCTGAAATGCCTATCGGCACCAATTTTTGAAATGCCTATCGGAAACTACATCTGAAATGCCTATCAGCACCTATATTTGAAATGCCTATCGGCAACCATATCTGGAATGCCTATCGGCACCTATATTTGAAATGCCGATCGGCACCTATATCTGAAATGCCTTTCGGCATTTATATCTGAAATGCCTATCGACACCTATATTTGAAATGTCTATCGGCACCTATATTTTAAATGCCTATCGGCAACTATATCTGATATGCCTATCGGCACCTATATCTGAAATGCCAATCGGCACCTATTTTTGAAATGCCTATCGGAAACTACATCTAAAAGCCTATCGGCACCTATTTTTAAAATGCCAATCAGCAACTATATCTGAAATGCCTATCGGCACCTATATCTGATATGCCTATCGGCACCTATTTTTGAAATGCCTATCGGAAACTACATCTGAAATGCCTATCAGCACCTATATTTGAAATGCCTATCGGCAACCATATCTGGAATGCCTATCGGCACCTATATTTGAAATGCCTATCGGCTTCTATATCTGAAATGCCTATCGGCACCTATTTTTAAAATGCCATTCGGCAACTATATGTGTAATGCCTATCGGCATCTATATCTGAAATGCCTATCGGCACCTATTTTTGAAATGCCTATCGGAAACTACATCTGAAATGCCTATCAGCACCAATATTTGAAATGCCTATCTGCAACCATATCTGGAATGCCTATCGGCACCAAAATTTGAAATGCCTATCGGCTTCTATATCTGAAATGCCTATTGACACCTATTTTTAAAATGCCAATCGGCAACTATATCTGAAATGCCTATCGGCACCTATATCTGAAATGCCCATCGGCACCAATTTTTGAAATGCCTACCGAAAACTACATCTGAAATGCCTATCAGCACCTATATTTGAAATGCCTATCGGCAACCATATCTGGAATGCCTATCGGCACCTATATTTGAAATGCCTATCGGCTTCTATATCTGAAATGCCTATCGGCACCTATTTTTAAAATGCCAATCGGCAACTATATCTGAAATGCCTATCGGCGCCTATATTTGAAATGTCCATCGGCACCTATATTTTAAATGCCTATCGGCAACTATATCTGATATGCCTATCGGCACCTATATCTGAAATGCCAATCGGCACCTATTTTTTAAATGCCTATCGGAAACTACATCTAAAAGCCTATCGGCACCTATTTTTAAAATGCCAATCGGCAACTATATCTGAAATGCCTATCGGCACCTATATCTGAAATGCCTATCGGCACCTATTTTTGAAATGCCTATCGGAAACTACATCTGGAATGCCTATCAGCACCTATATTTGAAATGCCTATCGGCAACCATATCTGGAATGCCTATCGGCACCTATATTTGAAATGCCTATCGGCTTCTATATCTGAAATGCCTATCGGCACCTATTTTTAAAATGCCAATCGGCAACTATATCTGAAATGCCTATCGGCACCTATATCTGAAATGCCTATCGGCACCTATTTTTGAAATGCCTATCGGAAACTACATCTGAAATGCCTATCAGCACCTATATTTGAAATGCCTATCGGCAACAATATCTGGAATGCCTATCGGCACCTATATTTGAAATGCCTATCGGCACCTATATCTGAAATGCCTTTCGGAATTTATATCTGAAATGCCTATCGACACCTATATTTGAAATGTCTATCGGCACCTATATTTTAAATGCCTATCGGCAACTATGTCTGATATGCCTATCGGCACCTATATCTGAAATGCCAATCGGCACCTATTTTTGAAATGCCTATCGGAAACTACATCTAAAAAGCCTATCGGCACCTATTTTTAAAATGCCAATCGGCAACTATATCTGAAATGCCTAACGGCACCTATATCTGAAATGCCTATCTGCACCTATTTTTGAAATGCCTATCGGAAACTACATCTGAAATGCCTATCAGCACCTATATTTGAAATGCCTATCAACAACCATATCTGAAATGCCTATCGACACCTATATTTGAAATACCTATCGGCTTCTATATCTGAAATGCCTATCGGCACCTATTTTTAAAATGCCAATCGGCTACTATATCTTAAATGCCTATCGGCACCTATATCAAAAATGCCTATCGGCACCTATTTTTGAAATGCCTATCGGAAACTACATCTGAAATGCCTATCAGCACCTATATTTGAAATGAATATCGGCAACCATATCTGAAATGCCAATCGGCACCTATTTTTGAAATGCCTATCGGAAACTACATCTAAAAGCCTATCGGCACCTATTTTTAAAATGCCATTCGGCAACTATATCTGAAATGCCTATCGGCACCTATATCTGAAATGCCTATCGGCATCAATTTTTGAAATGCCTATCGGAAACTACATCTAAAATGCCTATCAGCACCTATATTTGAAATGCCTATCGGCAACCATATCTGGAATGCCTATCGGCACCTATATTTGAAATGCCTATCGGCTTCTATATCTGAAATGCCTATCGGCACCTATTTTTAAAATGCCAATTTGCAACTATATCTGAAATGCCTATCGGCACCTATATCTGAAATGCCTATCGGCACCTATATCTGAAATACCTATCGGCATCAATTTTTGAAATGCCTATCGGAAACTACATCTAAAATGCCTATCAGCACCTATATTTGAAATGCCTATCGGCAACCATATCTGGAATGCCTATCGGCACCTATATCTA
The DNA here is from genome assembly GCA_034508555.1 of Venustoraphidia nigricollis. Classification (NCBI taxonomy): domain Eukaryota; kingdom Metazoa; phylum Arthropoda; class Insecta; order Raphidioptera; family Raphidiidae; genus Venustoraphidia; species Venustoraphidia nigricollis. Next base: position 50,246 of record JAVRKA010000470.1, read on the forward strand.
AAATGCCTATCGGCACCTTTTTTTAAAATGCCAATCGGCAACTATATCTGAAATGCAAATCGGCACCTATATCTGAAATGCCTATCGGCTCCAATTTTTGAAATGCCTATCGGAAACTACATCTGAAATGCCTATCAGCATCTATATTTGAAATGCCTATTGGCAACCATATCTGGAATGCCTATCGGCACCTATATTTGAAATGCCTTTCGGCACCTATTTTTGAAATGCCTATCGGAAACTACATCTGAAATGCCTATCAGCACCGATATTTGAAATGCCTATCGGCTACCATATCTGAAATGCCTATCGACACCTATATTTGAAATACCTATCGGCTTCTATATCTGAAATGCCTATCGGCACCTATTTTTAAAATGCCAATCGGCAACTATATCTGAAATGCTATCGGCACCTATATCTGAAATGCCTATCGGCACCAATTTTTGAAATGCCTATCGGAAACTACATCTGAAATGCCTATCGGAAACTACATCTGAAATGCCTATCAGCACCTATATTTAAAATGCCTATCGACAACCATATCTGGAATGCTTATCGGCACCTATATTTGAAATGCCTATCGGCTTCTATATCTGAAATGCCTATCGGCAGCTATTTTTAAAATGCCAATCGGCAACTATATCTGAAATGCCTATCGGCACCTATATCTGAAATGCCTATCGGCACCTATTTTTGAAATGCCTATCGGAAACTATATCTGAAATGCCTATCAGCACCTATATCTAAAATGCCTTAAGGCACCTATTTTTGAAATGCCTATCGGAAACTACATCTGAAATGCCTATCAGCACCTATATATGAAATGCCTATCGGCAACAATATCTGGAATGCCTATCGGCACCTATATTTGAAATGCCTATCGGCACCTATATCTGAAATGCCTTTCGGCATTTATATCTAAAATGCCTATCGACACCTATATTTGAAATGTCTATCGGCACCTATATTTTAAATGCCTATCGGCAACTATATCTGATATGCCTATCAGCACCTATATCTGAAATGCCAATCGGCACCTATTTTTGAAATGCCTATCGGAAACTACATCTAAAAAGCCTATCGGCACCTATTTTTAAAATGCCAATCGGCAACTATATCTGAAATGCCTATCGGCGCCTATATCTGAAATGCCTATCGGCACCTATTTTTGAAATGCCTATCGGAAACTACATCTGGAATGCCTATCAGCACAAATATTTGAAATGCCTATCGGCAACTATATCTGGAATGCCTATCGGCACCTATATTTGAAATGCCTATCGGCTTCTATATCTGAAATGCCTATCGGCACCTATTTTTAAAATGCCATTCGGCAACTATATGTGTAATGCCTATCGGCATCAATATCTGAAATGCCTATCGGCACCTATTTTTGAAATGCCTATCGAAAACTACATCTGAAATGCCTATCAGCACCAATATTTGAAATGCCTATCTGCAACCATATCTGGAATGCCTATCGGCACCAATATTTGAAATGGCTATCAGCTTCTATATCTGAAATGCCTATCGGCACCTATTTTTAAAATGCCAATCGGCAACTATATCTGAAATGCCTATCGGCACCTATATCTGAAATGCCCATCAGGACCAATTTTTGAAATGCCTACCGAAAACTACATCTGAAATACCTATCAGCACCTATATTTGAAATGCCTATCGGCAACCATATCTGGAATGCCTATCGGCACCTATATTTGAAATGCCTATCGGCTTCTATATCTGAAATGCCTATCGGCACCTATTTTTAAAATGCCAATCGGCAACTATATCTGAAATGCCTGTCGGCGCCTATATCTGAAATGCCTATCGGCACCTATTTTTGAAATGCCTATCGGAAACTACATCTGAAATGCCTATCAGCACCTATATTTGAAATGCCTATCGGCAATCATATCTGGAATGCCTATTGGCACCTATATATGAAATGCCTATCGGCTCCCTTATCTGAAATCCCTATCGGCACCTATTTTTAAAATGCCAATCGGCAAATATATCTGAAGTGCCTATCGGCACCTATATCTTAAATGCCTATCGGCACCTATTTTTGAAATGCCTATCGAAAACTACATCTGAAATGCCTATCAGTACCTACATTTGAAATGCCTATCGGCAACCACATCAGAATTGCCTATCGGCACCTATATCTGAAATGCCTTTCTGCATTTATATCTGAAATGCCTATCGACACTTATATTTGAAATGCCTATCGGCACCTATATTTTAAGTGCCTATCAGCAACTATATCTGATATGCCTATCGGCACCTATATCTGAAATGCCTATCGGCACCTTTTTTTAAAATGCCAATCTGCAACTATATCTGAAATGCCTATCGGCACCTATATCTGAAATGCCTATCGGCACCAATTTTTGAAATGCCTATCGGAAACTACATCTGAAATGCCTATCAGCACCCATATTTGAAATGCCTATCGGCAACCATATCTGGAATGCCTATCGGCACCTATATTTGAAATGCCTATCGGCACCTATATCTGAAATGCCTTTCGGCATTTATATCTGAAATGCCTATCGACACCTATATTTGAAATGTCTATCGGCACCTATATTTTTAATGCCTATCGGCAACTATATCTGATATGCCTATCGGCACCTATATCTGAAATGCCAATCGGCACCTATTTTTGAAATGCCTATCGGAAACTACATCTAAAAGCCTATCGGCACCTATTTTTAAAATGCCAATCGGCAACTATATCTGAAATGCCTATCGGCACCTATATCTGAAATGCCTATCGGCACCTATTTTTGAAATGCCTATCGGAAACTACATCTGAAATGCCTATCAGCACCGATATTTGAAATGCCTATCGGCAACCATATCTGAAATGCCTATCGACACCTATATTTGAAATACCTATCGGCTTCTATATCTGAAATGCCTATCGGCACCTATTTTTAAAATGCCAATCGGCAACTATATCTGAAATGCCTATCGGCACTAATATCTGAAATGCCTATCGGCACCAAATTTTGAAATGCCTATCGGAAACTACATCTAAAATGCCTATCAGCACCTATATTTGAAATGCCTATTGGCAACCATATCTGGAATGCTATCGGCACCTATATTTGAAATGCCTATCGGCTTCTATATCTGAAATGCCTATCGACACCTATTTTCAAAATGCCAATTGGCAACTATATCTGAAATACCTATCGGCACCTATATCTGAAATGCCTATCGGTACCTATTTTTGAAATGCCTATCGGAAACTACATCTGAAATGCCTATCAGCACTTATATTTGAAATGCCTATCGGCAACCATATCTAGAATGCCTATCGGCACCTATATTTTAAATGCCAATCGGCAACTATATCTGAAATGCCTATCGGCACCTATATCTGAAATGCCTATCGGCACCTATATCTGAAATGCCTATCGGCACCTATTTTTGAAATGCCTTTCGGAAACTACATCTGAAATGCCTATCTGCTCCTATATTGAAATGCCTATCGGCAACCATATCTGGAATGCCTATCAACACCTATATTTGAAATGCCTTTCGGAAACTACATCTGAAATGCCTATCTGCTCCTATATTGAAATGCCTATCGGCAACCATATCTGGAATGCCTATCAACACCTATATTTGAAATGCCTATCGGCTTTTATATCTGAAATGCCTATCGGCACCTATTTTTAAAATGCCAATTGGCAACTATATCTGAAATGCCTATCGGCACCTATATCTGCAATGCCTATCGGCACCTATTTTTGAAATCCCTATCGGAAACTACATCTGAAATGCCTATCAGCACTTATATTTGAAATGCCTATCGGCAACCATATCTGAAATGCCTATGGACACCTATATTTGAAATACCTATCGGCTTCTATATCTGAAATGCCTATCGGCACCTATTTTTAAAATGCCAATCGGTAACTATATCTGAAATGCCTATCGGCACCTATATCTAAAATGCCTATCGGCACCAGTTTTTGAAATGCCTATCGGAAACTACATCTGGAATGCCTATCAGCACCTATATTTGAAATGCCTATCGGCAACCATATCTGGAATGCTTATCGGCACCTATATTTGAAATGCCTATCGGCTTCTATATCTGAAATGCCTATCGGCACCTATTTTTAAAATGCCAATCGGCAACTATATCTGAAATGCCTATCGGCACCTATATCTGATATGCCTATCGGCACCTATTTTTGAAATGCCTATCGGAAACTACATCTGAAATGCCTATCAGCACCTATATTTGAAATGCCTATCGGCAACCATATCTGGAATGCCTATCGGCACCTATATTTGAAATGCCTATCGGCTTCTATATCTGAAATGCCTATCGGCACCTATTTTTAAAATGCCATTCGGCAACTATATGTGTAATGCCTATCGGCATCTATATCTGAAATGCCTATCGGCACCTATTTTTGAAATGCCTATCGGAAACTACATCTGAAATGCCTATCAGCACCAATATTTGAAATGCCTATCTGCAACCATATCTGGAATGCCTATCGGCACCAATATTTGAAATGCCTATCGGCTTCTATATCTGAAATGCCTATCGGCACCTATTTTTAAAATGCCAATCGGCAACTATATCTGAAATGCCTATCGGCACCTATATCTGAAATGATTATCGGCACCAATTTTTGAAATGCCTACCGAAAACTACATCTGAAATGCCTATCAGCACTAATATTTGAAATGCCTATCTGCAACCATATCTGGAATGCCTATCGGCACCAATATTTGAAATGCCTATCGGCTTCTATATCTGAAATGCCTATCGGCACCTATTTTTAAAATGCCAATCGGCAACTATATCTGAAGTGCCTATCGGCACCTATATCTTAAATGCCTATCGGCACCTATTTTTGAAATGCCTATCGAAAACTACATCTGAAATGCCTATCAGCACCTACATTTGAAATGCCTATCGGCAACCACATCAGAATTGCCTATCGGCACCTATATCTGAAATGCCTTTCGGCATTTATATCTGAAATGCCTATCGACACTTATATTTGAAATGCCTATCGGCACCTATATTTTAAGTGCCTATCGGCAACTATATCTGATATGCCTATCGGCACCTATATCTGAAATGCCTATCGGCACCTTTTTTTAAAATGCCAATCGGCAACTATATCTGAAATGCCTATCGGCACCTATATCTGAAATGCCTATCAGCAACCTATATTTGAAATGCCTATCGGCAACCATATCTGGAATGCCTATCGGCACCTATATTTGAAATGCCTATCGGCACCTATATCTGAAATGCCTTTCGGCATTTATATCTGAAATGCCTATCGACACCTATATTTGAAATGTCTATCGGCACCTATATTTTAAATGCCTATCGGCAACTATATCTGATATGCCTATCGGCACCTATATCTGAAATGCTAATCGGCACCTATTTTTGAAATGCCTATCGGAAACTACATCTAAAAGCCTATCGGCACCTATTTTTAAAATGCCAATCGGCAACTATATCTGAAATGCCTATCGGCACCTATATCTGAAATGCCTTTTGGCATCAATTTTTGAAATACCTATCGGAAACTACATCTAAAATGCCTATCAGCACCTATATTTAAAATGCCTATCGGCAACCATATCTGGAATGCCTATCGGCACCTATATTTGAAATGCCTATCGGCTTCTATATCTGAAATTCCTATCGGTACCTATTTTTAAAATGCCAATTGGCAACTATATCTGAAATGCCTATCGGCACCTATATCTGAAATGCCTATCGGCACCTAATTTTTAAATGCCTATCGGAAACTACATCTGAAATGCCTATCAGCACCTATATTTGAAATGCCTATCGGCAAATATATCTGAAATGCCAATCGGCACCTATTTTTGAAATGCCTATCGGAAACTACATCTAAAAGCCTATCGGCATTCATTTTTAAAATGCCATTCGGCAACTATATCTGAAATGCCTATCGGCACCTATATCTGAAATGCCTATCGGCATCAATTTTTGAAATGCCTATCGGAAACTACATCTGAAATGCCTATCAGCACCAATATTTGAAATGCCTATCGGCAACCATATCTGAAATGCCTATCGACACCTATATTTGAAATACCTATCGGCTTCTATATCTGAAATGCCTATCGGCAACTATTTTTAAAATGCCAATCGGCAACTATATCTGAAATGCTATCGGCACCTATATCTGAAATGCCTATCGGCACCAATTTTTGAAATGCCTATCGGAAACTACATCTGAAATGCCTATCGGAAACTACATCTGAAATGCCTATCAGCACCCCTATTTGAAATGCCTATCGGCAACCATATCTGGAATGCCAATCGGCAACTATATCTGAAATGCCTCTCGGCACCTATATCTGAAATGCCTATCGGCACCTATTTTTGAAATGCCTATCGGAAACTACATCTGAAATGCCTATCAGCACCTATATCTAAAATGCCTTAAGGCACCTATTTTTAAAATGCCTATAGGAAACTACATCTGAAATGCCTATCAGCACCTATATTTGAAATGCCTATCGGCAACAATATCTGGAATGCCTTTCGGCATTTATATCTGAAATGCCTATCGACACCTATATTTGAAATGTCTATCGGCACTTATATTTTAAATGCCTATCGGCAACTATATATGATATGCCTATCGGCACCTATATCTGAAATGCCAATCGGCACCTATTTTTGAAATGCCTATCGGAAACTACATCTAAAAAGCCTATCGGCACCTATTTTTAAAATGCCAATCGGCAACTATATCTGAAATGCCTATCGGCGCCTCTATATCTGAAATGCCTATCGGCACCTATTTTTGAAATGCCTATCGGAAACTACATCTGAAATGCCTATCAGCACCTATATTTGAAATGCCTATCGGCAACCATATCTGAAATGCCTATCGACACCTATATTTGAAATACCTATCGGCTTCTATATCTGAAATGCCTATCGGCACCTATTTTTAAAATGCCAATCGGCAACTATATCTGAAATGCCTATCGGCACTAATATCTGAAATGCCTATCGGCACCAATTTTTGAAATGCCTATCGGAAACTACATCTGAAATGCCTATCAGCACCTATATTTGAAATGCCTATCGGCAACCATATCTGGAATGCCTATCGGCACCTATATTTGAAATGCCTATCGGCTTCTATATCTGAAATGCCTATCGACACCTATTTTCAAAATGCCAATTAGCAACTATATCTGAAATGCCTATCGGCACCTATATCTGAAATGCCTATCGGTACCTATTTTTGAAATGCCTATCGGAAACTACATCTGAAATGCCTATCAGCACTTATATTAGAAATGCCTATCGGCAACCATATCTAGAATGCCTATCGGCACCTATATTTTAAATGCCTATCGGCTTCTATATCTGAAATGCTTATCGGCACCTATTTTTAAAATGCCAATCGGCAACTATATCTAAAATGCCTATCGGCACCTATTTTTGAAATGCCTTTCGGAAACTACATCTGAAATGCCTATCTGCTCCTATATTTGAAATGCCTATCGGCAAACATATCTGAAATGCCTATCGACACCTATATTTGAAATACCTATCGGCTTCTATATCTGAAATGCCTATCGGCACCTATTTTTAAAATGCCAATCGGCAACTATATCTGAAATGCCTATCGGCACTAATATCTGAAATGCCTATCGGCACCAATTTTTGAAATGCCTATCGGAAACTACATCTGAAATGCCTATCAGCACCTATATTTGAAATGCCTATCGGCAACCATATCTGGAATGCCTATCGGCACCTATATTTGAAATGCCTATCGGCTTCTATATCTGAAATGCCTATCGACACCTATTTTCAAAATGCCAATTAGCAACTATATCTGAAATGCCTATCGGCACCTATATCTGAAATGCCTATCGGTACCTATTTTTGAAATGCCTATCGGAAACTACATCTGAAATGCCTATCAGCACTTATATTAGAAATGCCTATCGGCAACCATATCTAGAATGCCTATCGGCACCTATATTTTAAATGCCTATCGGCTTCTATATCTGAAATGCTTATCGGCACCTATTTTTAAAATGCCAATCGGCAACTATATCTAAAATGCCTATCGGCACCTATTTTTGAAATGCCTATCGGAAACTACATCTGAAATGCCTATCAGCACCTATATTTGAAATGCCTATCTGCAACCATATCTGGAATGCCTATCGGCACCAATATTTGAAATGCCTATCGGCACCTATTTTTTAAATGCCAATTGGCAACTATATCTGAAATGCCTATCGGCACCTATATCTGAAATACCTATCGGCACCTATTTTTTAAATGCTATCGGAAACTACATCTAGAATGCCTATAGGTACCTATATTTGAAATGCATATCGGCAACCATATCTGGAATGCCTATCAACACCTATATTTGAAATGCCTATCGGCTTTTATATCTGAAATGCCTATCGGCACCTATTTTTAAAATGCCAATCGGCAACTATATCTGAAATGCCTATCGGCACCTATATCTGAAATGCCTATCGGCACCTCTTTTTGAAATGCCTATCTGAAACTACATCTGAAATGCCTATCAGCACCTATATTTGAAATGCCTATCGGCAACCATATCTGAAATGCCTATCGACACCTATATTTGAAATACCTATCGGCTTCTATATCTGAAATGCCTATCGGCACCTATTTTTAAAATGCCAATCGGTAACTATATCTGAAATGCCTATCAGCACCTATAACTAAAATGCCTATCGGCACCAATTTTTGAAATCCCTATCGGAAACTACATCTGGAATGCCTATCAGCACCTATATTTGAAATGCCTATCGGCAACCATATCTGGCATGCCTGTCGGCACCTATATTTGAAATGCCTATCGGCTTCTATATCTGAAATGCCTATCGACACCTATTTTTAAAATGCCAATCGGCAACTATATTTGAAATGCCTATCGGCACCTATATCTGAAATGCCTATCGGCACCTATTTTTGAAATGCCTATCGGAAACTACATCTGAAATGCCTATCAGCACCTATATTTGAAATGCCTATCGGCAACCATATCTGAAATGCCTATCGACAACTATATTTGAAATACCTATCGGCTTCTATATCTGAAATGCCTATCGGCACATATTTTTAAAATGCCAATCGGCAACTATATCTGAAATGCCTATCGGCTCCTATATCTAAAATGCCTATCGGCACCTATTTTTGAAATGCCTATCGGAAACTACATCTGAAATGCCTAACAGCACCTATATTTGAAATGCCTATCGGCAACCATATCTGAAATGCCAATCGGCACCTATTTTTAAAATGCCTATCGGAAACTTCATCTAAAAGCCTATCGGCACCTATTTTTAAAATGCCAATCGGCAACTATATCTGAAATGCCTATCGGCACCTATATCTGGAATGCCTATCGGCATCAATTTTTGAAATGCCTATCGGAAACTACATCTAAAATGCCTATCAGCACCTATATTTGAAATGCCTATCGGCAACCATATCTGGAATGCCTATCGGCACCTATATTTGAAATGCCTATCGGCTTCTATATCTGAAATGCCTATCGGCACCTATTTTTAAAATGCCAATCGGCAACTATATCTGAAATGTTTATCGGCACCTATATCTGAAATGCCTATCGGCACCTATTTTTGAAATGCCAATCGGCAACTATATCTGAAATGCCTATCGGCACCTATTTTTAAAATGCAAATCGGCAACTATATCTGAAATGCCTATCGGCACCTATATCTGAAATGCCTTTCGGCATTTATATCTGAAATGCCTATCGACACCTATATTTGAAATGTCTATCGGCACCTATATTTTAAATGCCTATCGGCAACTATATCTGATATGCCTATCGGCACCTATATCTGAAATGCCAATCGGCACCTATTTTTGAAATGCCTATCGGAAACTACATCTAAAAAGCCTATCGGCACCTATTTTTAAAATGCCAATCGGCAACTATATCTGAAATGCCTATCGGCGCCTATATATGAAATGCCTATCGGCACCTATTTTTGAATTGCCTATCGAAAACTTCATCTGAAATGCCTATCAGCACCTATATTTGAAATGCCTATCGGCAACCATATCTGAAATGCCTTTTGACACCTATATTTGAAATACCTATCGGCTTCTATATTTGAAATGCCTATCGGCACCTATTTTTAAAATGCCAATCGGCAACTATATCTGAAATGACAATCGGCACCTATTTTTGAAATGCCTATCGGAAACTACATCTAAAAAGCCTATCGGCACCTATTTTTAAAATGCCAATCGGCAACTATATCTGAAATGCCTATCGGCACCTATATCTGAAATGCCTATCGGCATCAATTTTTGAAATACCTATCGGAAACTACATCTAAAATGCCTATCAGCACCTATATTTAAAATGCCTATCGGCAACCATATCTGGAATGCCTATCGGCACCTATATTTGAAATGCCTATCGGCTTTTATATCTGAAATGCCTATCGGTACCTATTTTTAAAATGTCAATTGGCAACTATATCTGAAATGCCTATCGGCACCTATATCTGAAATGCCTATCGGCACCTAATTTTTAAATGCCTATCGGAAACTACATCTGAAATGCCTATCAGCACCTATATTTGAAATGCCTATCGGCAAATATATCTGAAATGCCAATCGGCACCTATTTTTGAAATGCCTATCGGAAACTACATCTAAAAGCCTATCGGCATTCATTTTTAAAATGCCATTCGGCAACTATATCTGAAATGCCTATCGGCACCTATATCTGAAATGCCTATCGGCATCAATTTTTGAAATGCCTATCGGAAACTACATCTGAAATGCCTATCAGCACCAATATTTGAAATGCCTATCGGCAACCATATCTGAAATGCCTATCGACACCTATATTTGAAATACCTATCGGCTTCTATATCTGAAATGCCTATCGGCACCTATTTTTAAAATGCCAATCGGCAACTATATCTGAAATGCTATCGGCACCTATATCTGAAATGCCTATCGGCACCAATTTTTGAAATGCCTATCGGAAACTACATCTGAAATGCCTATCGGAAACTACATCTGAAATGCCTATCAGCACCCATATTTGAAATGCCTATCGGCAACCATATCTGGAATGCCAATCGGCAACTATATCTGAAATGCCTCTCGGCACCTATATCTGAAATGCCTATCGGCACCTATTTTTGAAATGCCTATCGGAAACTACATCTGAAATGCCTATCAGCACCTATATCTAAAATGCCTTAAGGCACCTATTTTTAAAATGCCTATCGGAAACTACATCTGAAATGCCTATCAGCACCTATATTTGAAATGCCTATCGGCAACAATATCTGGAATGCCTATCGGCACCTATATTTGAAATGCCTATCGGCACCTATATCTGAAATGCCTTTCGGCATTTATATCTGAAATGCGTATCGACACCTATATTTGAAATGTCTATCGGCACCTATATTTTAAATGCCTATCGGCAACTATATCTGATATGCCTATCGGCACCTATATCTGAAATGCCAATCGGCACCTATTTTTGAAATGCCTATCGGAAACTACATCTAAAAAGCCTATCGGCACCTATTTTTAAAATGCCAATCGGCAACTATATCTGAAATGCCTATCGGCGCCTATATATGAAATGCCTATCGGCATCTATTTTTGAAATGCCTATCGAAAACTTCATCTGAAATGCCTATCAGCACCTATATTTGAAATGCCTATCGGCAACCATATCTGAAATGCCTTTTGACACCTATATTTGAAATACCTATCGGCTTCTATATCTGAAATGCCTATCGGCACCTATTTTTAAAATGCCAATCGGCAACTATATCTGAAATGACAATCGGCACCTATATCTGAAATGCCTATCGGTACCTATTTTTGAAATGCCTATCGGAAACTACATCTGAAATGCCCATCAGCACTTATATTTGAAATGCCTATCGGCAACCATATCTAGAATGCCTATCGGCACCTATATTTTAAATGCCTATCGGCTTCTATATCTGAAATGCTTATCGGCACCTATTTTTAAAATGCCAATCGGCAACTATATCTGAAATGCCTATCGGCACCTATTTTTGAAATGCCTTTCGGAAACTACATCTGAAATGCCTATCTGCTCCTATATTTGAAATGCCTATCGGCAAACATATCTGAAATGCCTATCGACACCTAAATTTGAAATACCTATCGGCTTCTATATCTGAAATGCCTATCGGCACTTGTTTTTAAAATGCCAATCGGCACTTGTTTTTAAAATGCCAATCGGCAACTATATCTGAAATGCCAATCGGCACCTATATCTGAAATGCCTATCGGCATCAATTTTTGAAATGCCTTTCGGAAACTACATCTAAAATGCCTATCAGCACCTATATTTGAAATGCCTATCTGCAACCATATCTGGAATGCCTATCGGCACCAATATTTGAAATGCCTATCGGCTTCTATGTCTGAAACGCCTATCGGCACCTATTTTTTAAATGCCAATTGGCAACTATATCTGAAATGCCTATCGGCACCTATATCTGAAATACCTATCGGCACCTATTTTTTAAATGCCTATCGGAAACTACATCTAAAATGCCTATCAGCACCTATATTTGAAATGCCTATCGGCAACCATATCTGGTATGCCTATCGGCACCTATATTTGAAATGCCTATCGGCTTCTATATCTGAAATGCCTATCGGCACCTATTTTTAAAATGCCAATTGGCAACTATATCTGAAATGCCTATCGGCACCTATATCTGAAATGCCTATCGGCACCTATATCTGAAATACCTATCGGCATCAATTTTTGAAATGCCTATCGGAAACTACATCTAAAATGCCTATCAGCACCTATATTTGAAATGCCTATCGGCAACCATATCTGGAATGCCTATCGGCACCTATATCTAAAATGCCTATCGGCACCTTTTTTTAAAATGCCAATCGGCAACTATATCTGAAATGCAAATCGGCACCTATATCTGAAATGCCTATCGGCTCCAATTTTTGAAATGCCTATCGGAAACTACATCTGAAATGCCTATCAGCATCTATATTTGAAATGCCTATTGGCAACCATATCTGGAATGCCTATCGGCACCTATATTTGAAATGCCTATCGGCACCTATTTTTGAAATGCCTATCGGAAACTACATCTGAAATGCCTATCAGCACCAATATTTGAAATGCCTATCGGCTACCATATCTGAAATGCCTATCGACACCTATATTTGAAATACCTATCGGCTTCTATATCTGAAATGCCTATCGGCACCTATTTTTAAAATGCCAATCGGCAACTATATCTGAAATGCTATCGGCACCTATATCTGAAATGCCTATCGGCACCAATTTTTGAAATGCCTATCGGAAACTACATCTGAAATGCCTATCGGAAACTACATCTGAAATGCCTATCAGCACCTATATTTGAAATGCCTATCGACAACCATATCTGGAATGCCTATCGGCACCTATATTTGAAATGCCTATCGGCTTCTATATCTGAAATGCCTATCGGCACCTATTTTTAAAATGCCAATCGGCAACTAAATCTGAAATGCCTATCGGCACATATATCTGAAATGCCTATCGGCACCTATTTTTGAAATGCCTATCGGAAACTACATCTGAAATGCCTATCAGCACCTATATCTAAAATGCCTTAAGGCACCTATTTTTGAAATGCCTATCGGAAACTACATCTGAAATGCCTATCAGCACCTATATATGAAATGCCTATCAGCAACAATATCTGGAATGCCTATCGGCACCTATATTTGAAATGCCTTTCGGCACCTATATCTGAAATGCCTTTCGGCATTTATATCTGAAATGCCTATCGACACCTATATTTGAAATGTCTATCGGCACCTATATTTTAAATGCCTATCGGCAACTATATCTGATATGCCTATCAGCACCTATATCTGAAATGCCAATCAGCACCTATTTTTGAAATGCCTATCGGAAACTACATCTAAAAAATCTATCGGCACCTATTTTTAAAATGCCAATCGGCAACTATATCTGAAATGCCTATCGGCGCCTATATCTGAAATGCCTATCGGCACCTATTTTTGAAATGCCTATCGGAAACTACATCAGAAATGCCTATCAGCACCTATATTTGAAATGCCTGTCGGCAACCATATCTGAAATGCCTATCGACACCTATATTTGAAATACCTATCGGCTTCTATATCTGAAATGCCTATCGGCACCTATTTTAAAAATGCCAATCGGTAACTATATCTGAAATGCCTATCGGCACCTATAACTAAAATGCCTATCGGCACCAATTTTTGAAATGCCTATCGGAAACTACATCCGGAATGCCTATCAGCACCTATATTTGAAATGCCTATCGGCAACCATATCTGGCATGCCTATCGGCATCTATATTTGAAATGCCTATCGGCTTCTATATCTGAAATGCCTATCGACACCTATTTTTAAAATGCCAATCGGCAACTATATCTGAAATGTCTATCGGCACCTATATCTGAAATGCCTATCGGCACCTATTTTTGAAATGCCTATCGGAAACTACATCTGAAATGCCTATCAGCACCTATATTTGAAATGCGTATCGCCAACCATATCTAGAATGCCTATCGGCACCTATATTTTAAATGCCTATCGGCACCTATATTTTAAATGCCTATCGGCTTCTATATCTGAAATGCTTATCGGCACCTATTTTTAAAATGCCAATCGGCAACTATATCTGAAATGCCTATCGGCACCTATATCTGAAATGCCTATCGGCACCTATTTTTGAGATGCCTTTCGGAAACTACATCTGAAATGTCTATCTGCTCCTATATTTGAAATGCCTATCGGCAACCATATCTGGAATGCCTATCAACACCTATATTTGAAATGCCTATCGGCTTTTATATCTGAAATGCCTATCGGCACCTATTTTTAAAATGCCAATTGGCAACTATATCTGAAATGCCTATCGGCACCTATATCTGAAATACCTATCGGCACCTATTTTTTAAATGCCTATCGGAAACTACATCTGGAATGCCTATCAGCACCTATATTTGAAATGCCTATCGACAACCATATCTGGCATGCCTATCGGCACCTATTTTTGAAATGCCTATCGGCTTCTATATCTGAAATGCCTATCGGCACCTATTTTTAAAATGCCAATCGGCAACTATATCTGAAATGCCTATCGGCACCTATATCTGATATGCCTATCGGCACCTATTTTTGAAATGCCTATCGGAAACTACATCTGAAATGCCTATCAGCACAAATATTTGAAATGCCTATCGGCAACCATATCTGAAATGCCTATCGGCACCTATATTTGAAATGCCTATCGGCTTCTATATCTGAAATGCCTATCGGCACCTATTTTTAAAATGCCATTCGGCAACTATATGTGTAATGCCTATCGGCATCTATATCTGAAATGCCTATCGGCACCTATTTTTGAAATGCCTATCGAAAACTACATCTGAAATGCCTACCAGCACCAATATTTGAAATGCCTATCTGCAACCATATCTGGAATGCCTATCGGCACCAATATTTGAAATGGCTATCAGCTTCTATATCTGAAATGCCTATCGGCACCTATTTTTAAAATGCCAATCGGCAACTATATCTGAAATGCCTATCGGCATCAATTTTTGAAATGCCTATCGGAAACTACATCTAAAATGCCTATCAGCACCTATATTTGAAATGCCTATCGGCAACCATATCTGGAATGCCTATCGGCACCTATATTTGAAATGCCTATCGGCTTCTATATCTGAAATGCCTATCGGCACCTATTTTTAAAATGCCTATCGGCAACTATATCTGAAATTCCTATCGGCACCTATATCTGAAATGCCTATCAGCACCTATTTTTGAAATGCCTATCGGAAACTACATCTGAAATGCCTATCAGCACCTATATTTGAAATGCCTATCGGCAACCATATCTGGAATGCCTATCGGCACGTATATTTGAAATGCCTATCGGCTTCTATAACTGAAATGCCTATCGGCACCTATTTTTAAAATGCCAATCGGCAACTATATCTGTAATGCCTATCGGCACCTATATCTGAAATGCCTATCGGCACCTATTTTTGAAATGCCTATCGGGAACTACATCTGAAATGCCTATCAGCACCAATATTTGAAATGCCTATCGGCAACCATATCTGAAATGCCTATCGACACCTATATTTGAAATACCTATCGGCTTCTATATCTGAAATGCCTATCGGCACCTATTTTTAAAATGCCAATCGGCAACTATATCTGAAATGCCTATCGGCACCTATATCTGAAATGCCTATCGGCACAAATTTTTGAAATGCCTATCGGAAACTACATCTGAAATGCCTATCAGCACCTATATTTGAAATGCCTATCGGCAACCATATCTGGAATGCCTATCGGCACCTATATTTGAAATGCCTATCGGCTTCTATATCTGAAATGCCTATCGGCACCTATTTTTAAAATGCCAATCGGCAACTATATCTTAAATGCCTATCGGCGCCTATATCTGAAATGCCTTTAGGCATTTATATCTGAAATGCCTATCGACACCTATATTTGAAATGTCTTCGCATTCGGGAGGTACGGGTTCGATTCCCGGCATGGGCAGACGTGGCTAGGACTTTTTCCTACTGCCTCTCGCCGAGAAACGGTAATTCCTGCACCGACCATCTTGATTGAGGTTTTCCATGGTTTCCCTCAATTAATTCCAGATAAATATCGAGATGGTTCCTTATTTGAGGCCATGGCCGCTTACCTATCAAATTCCTAGTTCAAAAATTACCTACCGTATCCTAACTTCCTATAATTCCTTCATTCGCCCATTGCTATTATATAAGTTGAAGTTTTAAAAAAATGTAGAAAATAACGGGAGTTGGAAAATGGAAAATAGTAATGGTGCGAATGGCGTCTGTTATGACATAAAATCGAGAAACGGACGTTAAACGCATTAATATTATTATTATTATTATATTTGAAATGTCTATCGGCACCTATATTTTAAATGCCTATCGGCAACTATATCTGATATGCCTATCGGCACCTATATCTGAAATGCCAATCGGCACCTATTTTTGAAATGCCTATCGGAAACTACATCTAAAAAGCCTATCGGCACCTATTTTTAAAATGCCAATCGGCAACTATATCTGAAATGCCTATCGGCGCCTATATATGAAATGCCTATCGGCACCTATTTTTGAAATGCCTATCGGAAACTACATCTGAAATGCCTATCAGCACCTATATTTGAAATGCCTATCGGCAACCATATCTGGAATGCCTATCGGCACGTATATTTGAAATGCCTATCGGCCACTATATCTGAAATGCCTATCGGCACCTATTTTTAAAATGCCAATCGGCAACTATATCTGTAATGCCTATCGGCAACTATATCTGAAATGCCTATCGGCACTTATTTTTGAAATGCCTATCGGAAACTACATCTGGAATGCCTATTAGCACCTATATTTGAAATGCCTATCGGCAACCATATCTGGAATGCCTATCAACACCTATATTTGAAATACCTATCGGCTTCTATATCTGAAATGCCTATCGGCACCTATTTTTAAAATGCCAATCGGTAACTATATCTAAAATGCCTATCGGCACCTATAACTAAAATGCCTATCGGCACCAATTTTTGAAATGCCTATCAGAAACTACATCTGGAATGCCTATCAGCACCTATATTTGAAATGCCTATCGGCAACCATATCTGGCATGCCTATCGGCACCTATATTTGAAATGCCTATCGGCTTCTATATCTGAAATGCCTATCGACACCTATTTTTAAAATGCCAATCGGCAACTATATCTAAAATGTCTATCGGCACCTATATCTGAAATGCCTATCGGCACCTATTTTTGAAATGCCTATCGGAAACTACATCTGAAATGCCTATCAGCACCTATATTTGAAATGCGTATCGGCAACCATATCTGAAATGCCTAACGACAAATATATTTGAAATACCTATCGGCTTCTATATCTGAAATGCCTATCGGCACCTATTATTAAAATGCCAAACGGCAACTATATCTGAAATGCCTATCGGCACCTATATCTGAAATGCCTATCGGCACCTATTTTTGAAATGCCTATCGGAAACTACATCTGAAATGCCTATCAGCACCTATATTTGAAATGCCTATCGGCAACCATATCTGAAATGCCTATTGACACCTATATTTGAAATACCTATCGGCTTCTATATCTGAAATGCTTATCGGCACCTATTTTTAAAATGCCAATTGGTAACTATATCTGAAATGCCTATCGGCACCTATAACTAAAATGCCTATCGGCACCTATTTTTGAAATGCCTATCGGAAACTACATCTGAAATGCCTATCAGCACCTATATTTGAAATGCCTATCGGCAACCATATCTGAAATGCCTATCGACACCTATATTTGAAATACCTATCGGCTTCTATATCTGAAATGCCTATCGGCACCTATTTTTAAAATGCCAATCGGTAACTATATCTGAAATGCCTATCGGCACCTATAACTAAAATGCCTATCGGCACCTATTTTTGAAATGCCTATCGGAAACTACATCTGAAATGCCTATCGGCACCTATATCTGAAATGCCTTTCGGCATTTATATCTGAAATGCCGATCGACACCTATATTTGAAGTGCCTATCGGCACCTATATTTTAAATGCCTATCGGCAAATATATCTGATATGCCTATCGGCACCTATATCTGAAATGCCTATCGGCACCTATATCTGAAATGCCTATCGGCACCTATTTTTGAAATGCCTATCGGAAACTATATCTGAAATGCCTATCAGCACCTATATTTGAAACGCCTATCGGCAACCATTTCTGAAATGCCTATCGACAACTATATTTGAAATACCTATCGGCTTCTATATCTGAAATGCCTATCGGCACCTATTTTTAAAATGCCAAACGGCAACTATATCTGAAATGCTTATCGGCACCTATATCTGAAATGCCTATCGGCACCAATTTTTGAAATGCCTATCGGAAACTACATCTGAAATGCCTATCAGCACCTATATTTGAAATGCCTATCGGCAACCATATCTGGAATGCCTATCGACACCTATATTTGAAATACCTATCGGCTTCTATATCTGAAATGCCTATCGGCACCTATTTTTAAAATGCCAATCGGCAACTATATCTGAAATGCCTATCGGCACCTATATCTGAAATGCCTATCGGCACAAATTTTTGAAATGCCTATCGGAAACTACATCTGAAATGCCTATCAGCACCTATATTTGAAATGCCTATCGGCAACCATATCTGGAATGCCTATCGGCACCTATATTTGAAATGCCTATCGGCTTCTATATCTGAAATGCCTATCGGCACCTATTTTTAAAATGCCAATCGGACATTATATCTTAAATGCCTATCGGCGCCTATATCTGAAATGCCTTTCGGCATTTATATCTGAAATGCCTATCGACACCTATATTTGAAATGTCTTCGCATTCGGGAGGTACGGGTTCGATTCCCGGCATGGGCAGACGTGGCTAGGACTTTTTCCTACTGCCTCTCGCCGAGAAACGGTAATTCCTGCACCGACCATCTTGATTGAGGTTTTCCATGGTTTCCCTCAATTAATTCCAGATAAATATCGAGATGGTTCCTTATTTGAGGCAATGGCCGCTTACCTATCAAACTCCTAGTTCTAAAATTACCTACCTTATCCTAACTTCCTATAATTCCTTCATTCGCCCATTGCTATTATATAAGTTGAAGTTTTAAAAAAATGTAGAAAATAACGGGAGTTGGAAAATGGAAAATAGTAATGGTGCGAATGGCGTCTGTTATGACATTAAATCGAGAAACGGACGTTAAACGCATTAATATTATTATTATTATTATATTTGAAATGTCTATCGGCACCTATATTTTAAATGCCTATCGGCAACTATATCTGATATGCCTATCGGCACCTATATCTGAAATGCTAATCGGCACCTATTTTTGAAATGCCTATCGGAAACTACATCTAAAAAGCCTATCGGCACCTATTTTTAAAATGCCAATCGGCAACTATATCTGAAATGCCTATCGGCGCCTATATATAAAATGCCTATCGGCACCTATTTTTGAAATGCCTATCGGAAACTACATCTGAAATGCCTATCAGCACCTATATTTTAAATGCCTATCGGCAACCATATCTGAAATGCCTATCGACACCTATATTTGAAATACCTATCGGCTTCTATATCTGAAATGCCTATCGGCACCTATTTTTAAAATGCCAATCGGCAACTATATCTGAAATGCCTATCGGCACTAATATCTGAAATGCCTATCGGCACCAATTTTTGAAATGCCTATCGGCTTCTATATCGGAAATGCCTATCGACAAATATTTTCAAATTGCCAATTGGCAACTATATCTGAAATGCCTATCGGCACCTATATCTGAAATGCCTATCGGTACCTATTTTTGAAATGCCTATCGGAAACTACATCTGAAATGCCATTCAGCACCTATATTTGAAATGCCTATCGGCAACCATATCTGGAATGCCTATCGGCACCTATATTTGAAATGCCTATCGGCTTCTATATCTGAAATGCCTATCGACAATTATTTTCAAATTGCCAATTGGCAACTATATCTGAAATGCCTATCGGCACCTATATCTGAAATGCCTATCGGTACCTATTTTTGAAATGCCTATTGGAAACTACATCTGAAATGCCTATCAGCACTTATATTTGAAATGCCTATCGGCAACCATATCTTGAATGCCTATCGGCACCTATATTTTAAATGCCTATCGGCTTCTATATCTGAAATGCTTATCGGCACCTATTTTTAAAATGCCAATCGGCAACTATATCTGAAATGCCTATCGGCACCTATTTTTGAAATGCCTTTCGGAAACTACATCTGAAATGCCTATCTGCTCCTATATTTGAAATACCTATCGGCAACTATATCTGAAATGCCTATCGACACCTATATTTGAAATACCTATCGGCTTCTATATCTGAAATGCCTATCGGCACTTGTTTTTAAAATGCCAATCGGCAACTATATCTGAAATGCCAATCGGCACCTATATCTGGAATGCCTATCGGCATCAATTTTTGAAATGCCTATCGGAAACTACATCTAAAATGCCTATCAGCACCTATATTTGAAATGCCTATCTGCAACCATATCTGGAATGCCTATCGGCACCAATATTTGAAATGCCTATCGGCTTCTATATCTGAAATGCCTATCGGCACCTATTTTTAAAATGCGAATTGGCAACTATATCTGAAATGCCTATCGGCACCTATATCTGAAATGCCTATCGGCACCTATTTTTGAAATGCCTATCGGAAACTACATCTGAAATGCCTATCAGCACCTATATTTGAAATGCCTATCGGCAACCATATCTTGAATGCCTATCGGCACCTATATTTTAAATGCCTATCGGCTTCTATATCTGAAATGCTTATCGGCACCTATTTTTAAAATGCCAATCGGCAACTATATCTGAAATGCCTATCGGCACCTATTTTTGAAATGCCTTTCGGAAACTACATCTGAAATGCCTATCTGCTCCTATATTTGAAATGCCTATCGGCAACTATATCTGAAATGCCTATCGGCACCTATTTTTGAAATGCCTATCGGAAACTACATCTGGAATGCCTATCAGCACCTATATTTGAAATGCCTATCGGCAACCATATCTGGAATGCCTATCAACACCTATATTTGATATGCCTATCGTTTTTTATATCTGAAATGCCTATCGGCACCTATTTTTAAAATGCCAATCGGCAACTATATCTGAAATGCCTATCGGCACCTATATCTGAAATGCCTATCGGCACCTATTTTTGAAATGCCTATCGGAAACTACATCTAGAATGCCAATCAGCAACTATATTTGAAATGCCTATCGGCAACCATATCTGGCATGCCTATCGGCACCTATATTTGAAATGCCTATCGGCTTCTATATCTGAAATGCCTATCGGCACCTATTTTTAAAATGCCAAACGGCAACTATATCTGAAATGCCTATCGGCACCTATATCTGAAATGCTTATCGGCACCTATTTTTGAAATGCCTATCGGAAACTACATCTGAAATGCCTATTAGCACCTATATTTGAAATGCCTATCGGCAACCATATCTGAAATGCCTATCGACACCTATATTTGAAATACCTATCGGCTTCTATAACTGAAATGCCTATCGGCACCTATTTTTAAAATGCCAATCGGTAACTATATCTGAAATGCCTATCGGCACCTATAACTAAAATGCCTATCGGCACCTATTTTTGAAATGCCTATCGGAAACTACATCTAAAATGCCTATCAGCACCTATATTTGAAATGCCTATCGGCAACCATATCTGGAATGCCTATCGGCACCTATATTTGAAATGCCTATCGGCTTCTATATCTTAAATGCCTATCGGCACCTATTTTTAAAATGCCAATCGGCAACTATATCTGAAATGCCTATCGGCACCTTTATCTGATATGCCTATCGGCACTTATTTTTGAAATGCCTATCGGAAACTACATCTGAAATGCCTATCAGCACCCATATTTGAAATGCCTATCGGCAACCATATCTGGAATGCCTATCGGCACCTATATTTGAAATGCCTATCGGCTTCTATATCTGAAATGCCTATCGGCACCTATTTTTAAAATTCCATTCGGCAACTATATCTGTAATGCCTATCGGCACCTATATCTGAAATGCCTATCGGCACCTATTTTTGAAATGCCTATCGGAAACTACATCTGAAATGCCTATCAGCACCAATATTTGAAATGCCTATCGGCAACCATATCTGGAATGCCTATCAACACCTATATTTGATATGCCTATCGTTTTTTATATCTGAAATGCCTATCGGCACCTATTTTTAAAATGCCAATCGGCAACTATATCTGAAATGCCTATCGGCACCTATATCTGAAATGCCTATCGGCACCTATTTTGGAAATGCCTAGCGGAAACTACATCTGAAATGCCTATCAGCACCTATATTTGAAATGCCTATCGGCAACCATATCTGAAATGCGTATCGACACCTATATTTGAAATACCTATCGGCTTCTATATCTGAAATGCCTATCGGCACCTATTTTTAAAATGCCAATCGGTAACTATATCTGAAATGCCTATCGGCACCTATAACTAAAATGCCTATCGGCACCAATTTTTGAAATGCCTATCGGAAACTACATCTGGAATGCCTATCAGCACCTATATTTGAAATGCCTATCGGCAACCATATCTGGCATGCCTATCGGCACCTATATTTGAAATGCCTATCGGCTTCTATATCTGAAATGCCTATCGACACCTATTTTTAAAATGCCAATCGGCAACTATATCTAAAATGTCTATCGGCACCTATATCTGAAATGCCTATCGGCACCTATTTTTGAAATGCCTATCGGAAACTACATCTGAAATGCCTATCAGCACCTATATTTGAAATGCGTATCGGCAACCATATCTGAAATGCCTAACGACAACTATATTTGAAATACCTATCGGCTTCTATATCTGAAATGCCTATCGGCACCTATTTTTAAAATGCCAAACGGCAACTATATCTAAAATGCCTATCGGCACCTATATCTGAAATGCCTATCGGCACCTATTTTTGAAATGCCTATCGGAAACTACATCTGAAATGCCTATCAGCACCTATATTTGAAATGCCTATCGGCAACCATATCTGAAATGCCTATCGACACCTATATTTGAAATACCTATCGGCTTCTATATCTGAAATGCCTATCGGCACCTATTTTTAAAATGCCAATTGGTAACTATATCTGAAATGCCTATCGGCACCTATAACTAAAATGCCTATCGGCACCTATTTTTGAAATGCCTATCGGAAACTACATCTGAAATGCCTATCAGCACCTATATTTGAAATGCCTATCGGCAACCATATCTGGAATGCCTATCGGCACCTATATTTGAAATGCCTATCGGCTTCTATATCTTAAATGCCCATCGGCGCCTATTTTTAAAATGCCAATCGGCAACTATATCTGAAATGCCTATCGGCACCTTTATCTGATATGCCTATCGGCACCTATTTTTGAAATGCCTATCGGAAACTACATCTGAAATGCCTATCAGCACCTATATTTGAAATGCCTATCGGCAACCATATCTGGAATGCCTATCGGCACCTATATTTGAAATGCCTATCGGCTTCTTTATCTGAAATGCCAATCGGCACCTATTTTTAAAATTCCATTCGGCAACTATATCTGTAATGCCTATCGGCACCTATATCTGAAATGCCTATCGGCACCTATTTTTGAAATGCCTATCGGAAACTACATCTGAAATGCCTATCAGCACCAATATTTGAAATGCCTATCTGCAACCATATCTGGAATGCCTATCGGCACCAATATTTGAAATGCCTATCGGCTTCCATATCTGAAATGCCTATCGGCACCTATTTTTAAAATGCCAATCGGCAACTATATCTGAAATGCCTATCGGCGCCTATATCTGAAATGCCTATCGGCACCTATTTCTGAAATGCCTATTGGAAACTACATCTGAAATGCCTATCAGCACCTATATTTGAAATGCCTATCGGCAACCATATCTGGAATGCCTAACGGCACCTATATTTGAAATGCCTATCGGCTTCTATATCTGAAATGCCGATCGGCACCTATTTTTGAAATGCCCATCGAAAACTACATCTGAAATGCCTATCAGCACCTATATTTGAAATGCCTATCGGCAACCACATCAGAAATGCCTATCGGCACCTATATCTGAAATGCCTTTCGGCATTTATATCTGAAATGCCTATCGACACTATCTGAAATGCCTATCGGCACCAATTTTTGAAATGCCTATCGGAAACTACATCTGAAATGCCTATCACCACCTATATTTGAAATGCATATCGGCAACCATATCTGGAATGCCTATCGGCACCTATATTTGAAATGCCTATTGGCTTCTATATCTGAAATGCCTATCGACACCTATTTTTAAAATGCCAATTGGCAATTATATCTGAAATGCCTATCGGCACCTATATCTGAAATGCCTATCGGTACCTATTTTTGAAATGATTATCGGAAACTACATCTGAAATGATTATGGAAACTACATCTGAAATGCCTATCAGCACTTATATTTGGAATGCCTATCGGCAACCATATCTGGAATGCCTATCAACACCTATATTTGAAATGCCTATCGGCTTTTATATCTGAAATGCCTATCGGCACCTATTTTTAAAATGCCAATTGGCAACTATATCTGAAATGCCTATCGGCACCTATATCTGAAATACCTATCGGCACCTATTTTTTAAATGCCTATCGGAAACTACATCTGGAATGCCTATCAGCACCTATTTTTGAAATGCCTATCGGCAACCATATCTGAAATGCCTATCGACACCTATATTTGAAATACCTATCGGCTTCTATATCTGAAATGCCTATCGGCACCTTTTTTTAAAATGCCAATCGGCAACTATATCTGAAATGCCTATCGGCACCTATATCTGAAATACCTATCGGCACCTATTTTTTAAATGCCTATCGGAAACTACATCTGGAATGCCTATCAGCACCTATATTTGAAATGCCTATCGGCAACTATATCTGGAATGCCTATCAACACCTATATTTGAAATGCCTATCGGCTTTTATATCTGAAATGCCTATCGGCACCTATTTTTAAAATGCCAATCGGCAACTATATCTGAAATGCCTATAGGCACTAATATCTGAAATGCCTATCGGCACCAATTTTTGAAATGCCTATCGGAAACTACATCTGAAATGCCTATCAGCACCTATATTTGAAATGCCTATCGGCAACCATATCTGAAATGCCAATCGGCACCTATTTTTGAAATGCCTATCGGAAACTACATCTAAAAGCCTATCGGCACCTATTTTTAAAATGCCAATCGGCAACTATATCTGAAATGCCTAACGGCACCTATATCTGAAATGCCTATCGGCATCAATTTTTGAAATGCCTATCGGAAACTACATCTAAAATGCCTATCAGCACCTATATTTGAAATGCCTAACGGCAACCATATCTGGAATGCCTATCGGCACCTATATTTGAAATGCCTATCGGTTTCTATATCTGAAATGCCTATCGGCACCTATTTTTAAAATGCCAATTGTCAACTATATCTGAAATGCCTATCGGCACCTATATCTGAAATGCCTATCGGCACCTATTTTTGAAATGCCTATCGGAAACTACATCTGAAATGCCTATCAGCACCTATATTTGAAATGCCTATCGGCAACCATATCTGGAATGCCTATCGGCACGTATATTTGAAATGCCTATCGGCTTCTATATCTGAAATGCCTATCGGCACCTATTTTTAAAATGCCAATCGGCAACTATATCTGTAATGCCTATCGGCAACTATATCTGAAATGCCTATCGGCACCTATTTTTGAAATGCCTATCGGAAACTACATCTGAAATGCCTATCAGCACCAATATTTGAAATGCCTATCGGCAACCATATCTGAAATGCCTATCGACACCTATATTTGAAATACCTATCGGCTTCTATATCTGAAATGCCTATCGGCACCTATATTTGAAATGCCTATCAGCAACCACATCAGAAATGCCTATCAGCACCTATATCTAAAATGCCTATCGGCACCTATTTTTGAAATGCCTATCGGAAATTACATCTGAAATGCCTATCAGCACCTATATCTGAAATGCCTATCGGCACCTTTTTTTAAAATGTCAATCGGCCACTATATCTGAAATGCCTATCGGCACATATATTTGAAATGCCTATCGGCACCAATTTTTGAAATGCCTATCGGAAACTACATCTGAAATGCCTATCAGCACCTATATTTGAAATGCCTATCGGCAACCATATCTGGAATGCCTATCGGCACCTATATTTGAAATGCCTATCGGCACATATATCTGAAATGCCTTTCGGCATTGTTATCTGAAATGCCTATTAACACCTATATTTGAAATGTCTATCGGCACCTATATTTTAAATGCCTATCGGCAACTATATCTGATATGCCTATCGGCACCTATATCTGAAATGCTAATCGGCACCTATTTTTGAAATGCCTATCGGAAACTACATCTAAAAAGCCTATCGGCACCTATTTTTAAAATGCCAATCGGCAACTATATCTGAAATGCCTATCGGCACCTATATCTGAAATGCCTATCGGCACCTATTTTTGAAATGCCTATCGGAAACTACATCTGAAATGCCTATCAGCACCTATATTTGAATTGCCTATCGGCAACCATATCTGAAATGCCTATCGACACCTATATTTGAAATACCTATCGGCTTCTATATCTGAAATGCCTATCGGCACCTATTTTTAAAATCCCATTCGGCAACTATATCTGAAATGCCTATCGGCACTAATATCTGAAATGCCTATCGGCACCAATTTTTTAAATGCCTATCGGAAACTACATCTGAAATGCCTATCGGCAACCATATCTGGAATGCCTATCGGCACCTATATTTGAAATGCCTATCGGCTTCTATATCTGAAATGCCTATCGGCACGGTATTTTTAAAATGCCAAACGGCAACTATATCTGAAATGCCTATCGGAACCTATATCTGATATGCCTATCGGCACCTATTTTTGAAATGCCTATCGGAAACTACATCTGAAATGTCTATCAGCACCTATATTTGAAATTCCTATCGGCAACCATATCTGGAATACCTAACGGCACCTATATTTGAAATGCCTATCGGCTTCTATATCTGAAATGCCTATCGGCACCTATTTTTGACATGCCCATCGAAAACTACATCTGAAATGCCTATCAGCACCTATATTTGAAATGCCTATCGGCGCCTATATTTTAGGTGCCTATCGGCAACTCTATTTGATATGCCTATCGGCACCTATATCTAAAATGCCTATCGGCACCTTTTTTTAAAATGCCAATCGGCAACTATATCTGAAATGCCTATCGGCACCTATATCTGAAGTGCCTATCGGCACCAATTTTTGAAATGCCTATCGGAAACTACATCTGGAATGCCTATCAGCACCTATATTTGAAATGCCTATCGGCATACATATCTGGAATGCCTATCGGCACCTATATTTAAAATGTCTATTGGCTTCTATATCTGAAATGCCTATCGACACCTATTTTTAAAATGCCAATTGGCAATTATATCTGAAATACCTATCGGCACCTATATCTGAAATGCCTATCGGTACCTATTTTTGAAATGATTATCGGAAACTACATCTGAAATGATTATCGGAAACTACATCTGAAATGCCTATCAGCACTTATATTTGAAATGCCTATCGGCAACCATATCTGTAATGCCTATCGGCACCTATAACAAAAATGCCTATCGGCACTTATTTTTGAAATGCCTATCGGAAACTACATCTGGAATGCCTATTAGCACCTATATTTGAAATGCCTATCGGCAACCATATCTGGAATGCCTATCAACACCTATATTTGAAATGCCTATCGGCTTTTATATCTGAAATGCCTATCGGCACCTATTTTTAAAATGCCAATTGGCAACTATATCTGAAATGCCTATCGGCACCTATATCTGAAATACCTATCGGCACCTATTTTTTAAATGCCTATCGGAAACTACATCTGGAATGCCTATCAGCACCTATATTTGAAATGCCTATCGGCAACCATATCTGGAATGCCTATCAACACCTATATTTGAAATGCCTATCGGCTTTTATATCTGAAATGCCTATCGGCACCTATTTTTAAAATGCCAATCGGCAACTATATCTGAAATGCCTATAGGCACTAATATCTGAAATGCCTATCGGCACCAATTTTTGAAATGCCTTTTGGAAACTACATCTGAAATGCCTATCAGCACCTATATTTGAAATGCCTATCGGCAACCATATCTGAAATGCCAATCGGCACCTATTTTTGAAATGCCTATCGGAAACTACATCTAAAAGCCTATCGGCACCTATTTTTAAAATGCCAATCGGCAACTATATCTGAAATGCCTAACGGCACCTATATCTGAAATGCCTATCGGCATCAATTTTTGAAATGCCTATCGGAAACTACATCTAAAATGCCTATCAGCGCCTATATTTGAAATGCCTATCGGCAACCATATCTGGAATGCCTATCGGCACCTATATTTGAAATGCCTATCGGCTTCTATATCTGAAATGCCTATCGGCACCTATTTTTAAAATGCCAATTGGCAACTATATCTGAAATGCCTATCGGCACCTATATCTGAAATGCCTATCGGCACCTATTTTTGAAATGCCTATCGGAAACTACATCTGAAATGCCTATCAGCACCTATATTTGAAATGCCTATCGGCAACCATATCTGGAATGCCTATCGGCACGTATATTTGAAATGCCTATCGGCCACTATATCTGAAATGCCTATCGGCACCTATTTTTAAAATGCCAATCGGCAACTATATCTGTAATGCCTATCGGCAACTATATCTGAAATGCCTATCGGCACCTATTTTTGAAATGCCTATCGGAAACTACATCTGAAATGCCTATCAGCACCAATATTTGAAATGCCCATCGGCAACCATATCTGAAATGCCTATCGACACCTATATTTGAAATACCTATCGGCTTCTATATCTGAAATGCCTATCGGCACCTATATTTGAAAAGCCTATCGGCTTCTATATCTGAAATGCCTATCGGCACCTATTTTTGAAATGCCTATCGAAAACTACATCTGAAATGCCTATCAGCACCTATATTTGAAATACCTATCAGCAACCACATCAGAAATGCCTATCGGCACCTATATCTGAAATGCCTTTCGGCATTTATTTCTGAAATGCCTATCGACACTTATATTTGAAATGCCTATCGGCACCTTTATTTTAGGGTGCCTATCAGCAACTATATCTGATATGCCTATCAGCACCTATATCTGAAATGCCTATCGGCACCTTTTTTTAAAATGTCAATCGGCAACTATATCTGAAATGCCTATCGGCACATATATCTGAAATGCCTATCGGCACCAATTTTTGAAATGCCTATCGGAAACTACATCTGAAATGCCTATCAGCACCTATATTTGAAATGCCTATCGGCAACCATATCTGGAATGCCTATCGGCACCTATATTTGAAATGCCTATCGGCACCTATATCTGAAATGCCTTTCGGCACCTATTTTTGAAATGCCTATCGAAAACTACATCTGAAATGCCTATCAGCACCTATATTTGAAATGCCTATCGGCAACCATATCTGAAATGCCTATCGACACCTATATTTGAAATGTCTATCGGCACCTATATTTTAAATGCCTATCGGCAACTATATCTGATATGCCTATCGGCACCTATATCTGAAATGCTAATCGGCACCTATTTTTGAAATGCCTATCGGAAACTACATCTAAAAAGCCTATCGGCACCTATTTTTAAAATGCCAATCGGCAACTATATCTGAAATGCCTATCGGCACCTATATCTGAAATGCCTATCGGCACCTATTTTTGAAATGCCTATCGAAAACTACATCTGAAATGCCTATCAGCACCTATATGTGAAATGCCTATCGGCAACCATATCTGAAATGCCTATCGACACCTATATTTGAAATACCTATCGGCTTCTATATCTGAAATGCCTATCGGCACCTATTTTTAAAATGCCATTCGGCAACTATATCTGAAATGCCTATCGGCACTAATATCTGAAATGCCTATCGGCACCAATTTTTGAAATGCCTATCGGAAACTACATCTGAAATGCCTATCAGCACCTATATTTGAAATGCCTATCGGCAACCATATCTGGAATGCCTATCGGCACCTATATTTGAAATGCCTATCGGCTTCTATATCTGAAATGCCTATCGACACCTATTTTCAAAATGCCAATTGGCAACTATATCTGAAATGCCTATCGGCACCTATATCTGAAATGCCTATCGGTACCTATTTTTAAAATGCCTATCGGAAACTACATCTGAAATGCCTATCAGCACTTATATTTAAAATGCTTATCGGCAACCATATCTAGAATGCCTATCGGCACCTATATTTTAAATGCCTATCGGCTTCTATATCTGAAATGCTTATCGGCACCTATTTTTAAAATGCCAATCGGCAACTATATCTGAAATGCCTATCGGCACCTATATCTGAAATGCCTATCGGCACCTATTTTTGAAATGCCTTTCGGAAACTACATCTGAAATGCCTATCTGCTCCTATATTTAAATGCCTATCGGCAACCATATCTGAAATGCCTATCGACACCTATATTTGAAATACCTATCGGCTTCTATATCTAAAATGCCTATCGGCACTTGTTTTTAAAATGCCAATCGGCAACTATATCTGAAATGCCAATCGGCACCTATATCTGAAATGCCTATCGGCATCAATTTTTGAAATGCCTACCGGAAACTACATCTAAAATGCCTATCAGCACCTATATTTGAAATGCCTGTCTGCAACCATATCTGGAATGCCTATCGGCACCAATATTTGAAATGCTTATCGGCTTCTATATATGAAATGCCTATCGGCACCTATTTTTAAAATGAAAATTGGCAACTATATCTGAAATGCCTATCGGCACCTATATCTGAAATACCTATCGGCACCTATTTTTTAAATGCCTGTCGGAAACTACATCTGGAATGCCTATCAGCACCTATATTTGAAATGCCTTTCGGCAACCATATCTGGAATGCCTATCAACACCTATATTTGAAATGCCTATCGGCTTTTATATCTGAAATGCCTATCGGCACCTATTTTTAAAATGCCAATCGGCAACTATATGTGAAATGCCTATCGGCACCTATTTTTGAAATGCCTATCGGAAACTACATCTGAAATGCCTATCAGCACCTATATTTGAAATGCCTATCGGCAACCGTATCTAAAATGCCTATCGACACCTATATTTGAAATACCTATCGGCTTCTATATCTGAAATGCCTATCGGCACCTATTTTTAAAATGCCAATCGGTAACTATATCTGAAATGCCTATCGGCACCTATATCTAAAATGCCCCTCGGCACCAATTTTTGATATGCCTATCGGAAACTACATCTGGAATGCCTATCAGCACCTATATTTGAAATACCTATCGGCAACCATATCTGGCATGCCTATCGGCACCTATATTTGAAATGCCTATCGGCTTATATATCTGCAATGCGTATCGACACCTTTTTTTAAAATGCCAATCGGCAACTATATCTGAAATGTCTATCGGCACCTATATCTAAAATGCCTATCGGCACCTATTTTTGAAATGCCTATCGGAAACTACATATGAAATGCCTATCAGCACCTATATTTGAAATGCCTATCGGCAACCATATCTGGAATGCCTATCGGCACCTATATTTGAAATGCCTATCGGCTTCTATATCTGAAATGCCTATCGGCACCTATTTTTAAAATGCCAATCGGCAACTATATCTGAAATGCCTATCGGCACCTTTATCTGATATGCCTATCGGCACCTATTTTTGAAATGCCTATCGGAAACTACATCTGAAATGCCTATCAGCACCTATATTTGAAATGCCTTTCGGCAACCATATCTGAAATGCCTATCGGCACCTATATTTGAAATGCCTATCGGCTTCTATATCTGAAATGCCTATCGGCACCTATTTTTAAAATGCCAATCGGCAACTATATCTAAAGTGCCTATCGGCACCTATATCTTAAATGCCTATCGGCACCTATTTTTAAAATGCCAAACGGCAACTATATCTGAAATGCCTATCGGCACCTATATCTGAAATGCCTTTCGGCACCAATTTTTGAAATGCCTATCGGAAACTACATCTGAAATGCCTATCAGCACCTATATTTGAAATGCCTATGGGCAACCATATCTGGAATGCCTAACGGCACCTATATTTAAAATGCCTATCGGCTTCTATATCTGAAATGCCTATCGGCACCTATTTTTAAAATGCCAATCGGCAACTATATCTAAAGTGCCTATCGGCACCTATATCTTAAATGCCTATCGGCACCTATTTTTGAAATGCCCATCGAAAACTACATCTGAAATGCCTATCAGCACCTATATTTGAAATGCCTATCGGCAACCACATCAGAAATGCCTATCGGCACCTATATCTGAAATGCCTTTCGGCATTTATATCTGAAATGCCTATCGACACTTATATTTGAAATGCCTATCGGCACCTATATTTTAAGTGCCTATCGGCAACTATATCTGATATGCCTATCGGCACCTATATCTAAAATGCCTATCAGCACCTTTTTTTAAAGTGCCAATCGGCAACTATATCTGAAATGCCTATCGGCACCTACATCTGAAATGCCTATCGGCACCAATTTTTGAAATGCCTATCGGAAACTACATCTGAAATGCCTATCAGCACCTATATTTGAAATGCCTATCGGCAACCATATCTGGAATGCCTAACGGCACCTATATTTGAAATGCCTATTGGCTTCTATATCTGAAATGCCTATCGACACCTATTTTTAAAATGCCAATTGGCAATTATATCTGAAATGCCTATCGGCACCTATATCTGAAATGCCTATCGGTACCTATTTTTGAAATGATTATCGGAAACTACATCTGAAAGGATTATCGGAAACTACATCTGAAATGCCTATCAGCACTTTATTTGAAATGCCTATCGGCAACCATATCTGGAATGCCTATCGGCACCTATAACTAAAATGCCTATCGGCACCAATTTTTGAAATGCCTATCGGAAAATACATCTGGAATGCCTATCAGCACCTATATTTGAAATGCCTATCGGCAACCATATCTGGAATGCCTATCAACACCTATATTTGAAATGCCTATCGGCTTTTATATCTGAAATGCCTATCGGCACCTATTTTTAAAATGCCAATTGGCAACTATATCTGAAATGCCTATCGGCACCTATATCTGAAATACCTATCGGCACCTATTTTTTAAATGCCTATCGGAAACTACATCTGGAATGCCTATCAGCACCTATATTTGAAATGCCTATCGGCAACCATATCTGGAATGCCTATCAACACCTATATTTGAAATGCCTATCGGCTTTTATATCTGAAATGCCTATCGGCACCTATTTTTAAAATACCAATCGGCAACTATATCTGAAATGCCTATCGGCACCTATATCTGAAATGTCTATCGGCACCTATTTTTGAAATGCCTATCGGAAACTACATCTGAAATGCCTATCAGCACCTATATTTGAAATGCCTATCGGCAACCATATCTGAAATGCCTATCGACACCTATATTTGAAATACCTATCGGCTTCTATATCTGAAATGCCTATCGGCACCTATTTTTGAAATGCCAATCGGTAACTATATCTGAAATGCCTATCGGCACCTATAACTAAAATGCCTATCGGCACTAATTTTTGAAATGCCTATCGGAAACTACATCTGGAATGCCTATCAGCACCTATATTTGAAATGCCTATCGGCAACCATATCTGGCATGCCTATCGGCACCTATATTTGAAATGCCTATCGGCTTCTATATCTGAAATGCCTATCGACACCTATTTTTAAAATGCCAATCGGCAACTATATCTGAAATGTCTATCGGCACCTATATCTGAAATGCCTATCGGCACCTATTTTTCAAATGCCTATCGGAAACTACATCTGAAATGCCTATCAGCACCTATATTTGAAATGCGTATCGGCAACCATATCTGAAATGCCTATCGACAACTATATTTGGAATACCTATCGGCTTCTATATCTGAAATGCCTATCGGCACCTATTTTTAAAATGCCAAACGGCAACTATATCTGAAATGCCTATCGGCACCTATATCTGAAATGCCTATCAGCACCTATTTTTGAAATGCCTATCGGAAACTACATCTGAAATGCCTATCAGCACCTATATTTGAAATGCCTATCGGCAACCATATCTGAAATGCCTATCGACACCTATATTTGAAATACCTATCGGCTTCTATATCTGAAATGCCTATCGGCACCTATTTTTAAAATGCCAATCGGTTACTATATCTGAAATGCCTATCGGCACCTATAACTAAAATGCCTATCGGCACCTATTTTTGAAATGCCTATCGGAAACTACATCTGAAATGCCTATCAGCACCTATATTTGAAATGCGTATCGGCAACCATATCTGAAATGCCTATCGACAACTATATTTGAAATACCTATCGGCTTCTATATCTGAAATGCCTAACGGCACCTATTTTTAAAATGCCAAACGGCAACTATATCTGAAATGCCTATCGGCACCTATATCTGAAATGCCTATCGGCACCAATTTTTGAAATGCCTATCGGAAACTACATCTGAAATGCCTATCAGCACCTATATTTGAAATGCCTATCGGCAACCATATCTGGAATGCTTATCGGCACCTATATTTGAAATGCCTATCGGCTTCTATATCTGAAATGCCTATCGGCACCTATTTTTAAAATGCCAATCGGCAACTATATCTGAAATGCCTATCGGCACTTATATATGATTTGCCTATCGGCACCTATTTTTGAAATGCCTATCGGAAACTACACCTGAAATGCCTATCAGCACCTATATTTGAAATGCCTATCGGCAACCATACTCGGAATGCCTAACGGCACCTATATTTAAAATGCCTATCGGCTTCTATATCTGAAATGCCTATCGGCACCTATTTTTAAAATGCCAATCGGCAACTATATCTAAAGTGCCTATCGGCACCTATATCTTAAATGCCTATCGGCACCTATTTTTGAAATGCCCATCGAAAACTACATCTGAAATGCCTATCAGCACCTATATTTGAAATGCCTATCGGCAACCACATCAGAAATGCCTATCGGCACCTATATCTGATATGCCTATCGGCACCTATATCTAAAATGCCTATCGGCACCTTTTTTTAAAGTGCCAATCGGCAACTATATCTGAAATGCCTATCGGCACCTATATTTGAAATGCCTATCGGCAACCATATCTGGAATGCCTATCGGCACATATATTTGAAATGCCTATTGGCTTCTATATCTGAAATGCCTATCGACACCTATTTTTAAAATGCCAATTGGCAATTATATCTGAAATGCCTATCGGCACCTATATCTGAAATGCCTATCGGTACCTATTTTTGAAATGATTATCGGAAACTACATCTGAAATGATTATCGGAAACTACATCTGAAATGCCTATCAGCACTTTATTTGAAATGCCTATCGGCAATTATATCTGGAATGCCTATCGGCACCTATAACTAAAATGCCTATCGGCACCAATTTTTGAAATGCCTATCGGAAAATACATCTGGAATGCCTATCAGCACCTATATTTGAAATGCCTATCGGCAACCATATCTGGAATCCCTATCAACACCTATATTTGAAATGCCTATCGGCTTCTATATCTGAAATGCCTATCGACACCTATTTTTAAAATGCCAATCGGCAACTATATCTGAAATGTCTATCGGCACCTATATCTGAAATGCCTATCGGCACCTATTTTTGAAACGCCTATCGGAAACTACATTTGAAA
This sequence comes from Venustoraphidia nigricollis, assembly GCA_034508555.1. Classification (NCBI taxonomy): domain Eukaryota; kingdom Metazoa; phylum Arthropoda; class Insecta; order Raphidioptera; family Raphidiidae; genus Venustoraphidia; species Venustoraphidia nigricollis. The sequence continues at coordinate 86,912 of JAVRKA010000470.1, forward strand.
TGCCTATCAGCACCTATATTTGAAATGCGTATCGGCAACCATATCTGAAATGCCTATCGACAACTATATTTGGAATACCTATCGGCTTCTATATCTGAAAACCCTATCGGCACCTATTTTTAAAATGCCAAACGGCAACTATATCTGAAATGCCTATCGGCACCAATATCTGAAATGCCTATCGGCACCTATTTTTGAAATGCCTATCGGAAACTACATCTGAAATGCCTATCAGCACCTATATTTGAAATGCCTATCGGCAACCATATCTGAAATGCCTATCGACACCTATATTTGTAATACCTATCGGCTTCTATATCTGAAATGCCTATCGGTACCTATTTTTAAAAATGCCAATCGGCAACTATATCTGAAATGCCTATCGGCACCTATAACTAAAATGCCTATCGGCACCTATTTTTGAAATGCCTATCGGAAACTACATCTGAAATACCTATCAGCACCTATATTTGAAATGCGTATCGGCAACCATATCTGAAATGCCTATCGACAACTATATTTGAAATACCTATCGGCTTCTATATCTGAAATGCCTATCGGCACCTATTTTTAAAATGCCAAACGGCAACTATATCTGAAATGCCTATCGGCACCTATATCTGAAATGCCTATCGGCACCAATTTTTGAAATGCCTATCGGAAACTACATCTGAAATGCCTATCAGCACCTATATTTAAAATGCCTATCGGCAACCATATCTGAAATGCCTATCGGCACCTATATTTGAAATGCCTATCGGCTTCTATATCTGAAATGCCTATCGGCACCTATTTTTAAAATGGCAATCGGCAACTATATCTGAAATGCCTATCGGCACCTATATCTAAAATGCCTATCGGCACCTATTTTTGAAATGCCTATCGGAAACTACATCTGAAATGACTATCAGCACCTATATTTAAAATGCCTATCGGCAACCATATCTGGAATGCCTATCGGCACCTATATTTGAAATGCCTATCGGCTTCTATATCTGAAATGCCTATCGACACCTATTTTCAAAATGTCAATTGGCAACTATATCTGAAATGCCTATCGGCACCTATATCTGAAATGCCTATCGGTACCTATATTTGAAATACCTATCGGCTTCTATATCTGAAATGCCTATCGGCACCTATTTTTAAAATGCCATTCGGCAACTATATCTGAAATGCCTATCGGCACTAATGTCTGAAATACCTATCGGCACCAATTTTTGAAATGCCTATCGGAAACTACATCTGAAATGCCTATCAGCACCTATATTTGAAATGCCTATCGGCAACCATATCTGGAATGCCTATCGGCACCTATATTTGAAATGCCTATCGGCTTCTATACCTGAAATGCCTATCGACACCTATTTTTAAAATGCCAATCGGCAAATATATCTGAAATGCCTATCGGCACCTATTTTTGAAATGCCTATCGGAAACTACATCTGAAATGCCTATCAGCACCTATATTTGAAATGTCTATCGGCAACCATATCTGAAATGCCTATCGACACCTATATTTGAAATACCTATCGGCTTCTATATCTGAAATGCCTATCGGCACCTATTTTTAAAATGCCAATCGGTAACTATATCTGAAATGCCTATCGGCACCTATATCTAAAATGCCTATCGGCACCAATTTTTGAAATGCCTATCGGAAACTACATCTGGAATGCCTATCAGCACCTATATTTGAAATGCCTATCGGCAACCATATCTGGCATGCCTATCGGCACCTATATTTGAAATGCCTATCGGCTTCTATATCTGAAATGCCTATCGGCACCTATTTTTAAAATGCCAATCGGCAACTATATCTGAAATGCCTATCGGCACCTATATCTGAAATGCCTATCGGCACCTATTTTTGAAATGCCTATCGGAAACTACATCTGAAATGCCTATCAGCAACTATTTTTGAAATGCCTATCGGCAACCATATCTGGAATGCCTATCGGCACCTATATTTGAAATGTCTATCGGCTTCTATATCTGAAATGCCTATCGGCACCTATTTTTAAAATGCCAATCGGCAACTATATCTGAAATGCCTATCGGCACCTATATCTGATATGCCTATCGGCACCTATTTTTGAAATGCCTATCGGAAACTACATCTGAAATGCCCATCAGCACCTATATTTAAAATGCCTATCGGCAACCATATCTGGAATGCCTAACGGCACCTATATTTGAAATGCCTATCGGCTTCTATATCTGAAATGCCTATCGGCACCTATTTTTAAAATGCCAATCGGCAACTATATCTAATGTGCCTATCGGCACCTATATCTTAAATGCCTATCGGCACCTATTTTTAAAATGCCAATCGGCAACTATATCTGAAATGCCTATCGGCACCTATATCTGAAATGCCTATCGGCACCTATTTTTTAAATGCCTATCGGAAACTACATCTGAAATGCCTATCAGCACATATATTTGAAATGCCAATCGGCAACCATATCTGAAATGCCTATCGACAACTATATTTGAAATACCTATCGGCTTCTATATCTGAAATGCCTATCGGCACTTATTTTTAAAATGCCAAACGGCAACTATATCTGAAATGCCTATCGGCACCTATATCTGAAATGCCTTTCGGCACCAATTTTTGAAATGCCTATCGGAAACTACATCTGAAATGCCTATCAGCACCTATATTTGAAATGCCTATCGGCAACCATATCTGGAATGCTTATCGGCACCTTTATTTGAAATGCCTATCGGCTTCTATATCTGAAATGCCTATCGGCACCTATATTTAAAATGCCAATCGGCAACTATATCTGAAATGCCTATCGGCACCTATATCTGAAATGCCTATCGGCACCTATTTTTGAAATGCCTATCGGAAACTACATCTGAAATGCCTATCAGCACCTATATTTGAAATGCCTATCGGCAACCATATCTGGAATGCCTATCGGCACCTATATTTGAAATGCCTATCGGCTTCTTAATCTGAAATGCCTATCGGCACCTATTTTTAAAATGCCAATCGGCAACTATATCTGAAATGCCTATCGGCACTTATATATGATTTGCCTATCGGCACCTATTTTTGAAATGCCTATCGGAAACTACACCTGAAATGCCTATCAGCACCTATATTTGAAATGCCTATCGGCAACCATATCTGGAATGCCTAACGGCACCTATATTTAAAATGCCTATCGGCTTCTATATCTGAAATGCCTATCGGCACCTATTTTTAAAATGCCAATCGGCAACTATATCTAAAGTGCCAATCGGCACCTATATCTTAAATGCCTATCGGCACCTATTTTTGAAATGCCCATCGAAAACTACATCTGAAATGCCTATCAGCACCTATATTTGAAATGCCTATCGGCAACCACATCAGAAATGCCTATCGGCACCTATATCTGAAATGCCTTTCGGCATTTATATCTGAAATGCCTATCGACACTTATATTTGAAATGCCTATCGGCACCTATATTTTAAGTGCCTATCGGCAACTATATCTGATATGCCTATCGGCACCTATATCTAAAATGCCTATCGGCACCTTTTTTTAAAGTGCCAATCGGCAACTATATCTGAAATGCCTATCGGCACCTATATCTGAAATGCCTATCGGCACCAATTTTTGAAATGCCTATCGGAAACTACATCTGAAATGCCTATCAGCACCTATATTTAAAATGCCTATCGGCAACCATATCTGGAATGCCTATCGGCACCTATATTTGAAATGCCTATTGGCTTCTATATCTGAAATGCCTATCGACACCTATTTTTAAAATGCCAATTGGCAATTATATCTGAAATGACTATCGGCACCTATAACTGAAATGCCTATCGGTACCTATTTTTGAAATGATTATCGGAAACTACATCTGAAATGATTATCGGAAACTACATCTGAAATGCCTATCAGCACTTTATTTGAAATGCCTATCGGCAACCATATCTGGAATGCCTATCGGCACCTATAACTAAAATGCCTATCGGCACCAAGTTTTGAAATGCCTATCGGAAAATACATCTGGAATGCCTATCAGCACCTATATTTGAAATGCCTATCGGCAACCATATCTGGAATGCCTATCAACACCTATATTTGAAATGCCTATCGGCTTTTATATCTGAAATGCCTATCGGCACCTATTTTTAAAATGCCAATTGGCAACTATATCTGAAATGCCTATCGGCACCTATATCTGAAATACCTATCGGCACCTATTTTTTAAATGCCTATCGGAAACTACATCTGGAATGCCTATCAGCACCTATATTTGAAATGCCTATCGGCAACCATATCTGGAATGCCTATCAACACCTATATTTGAAATGCCTATCGGCTTTTATATCTGAAATGCCTATCGGCACCTATTTTTAAAATGCCAATCGGCAACTATATCTGAAATGCCTATCGGCACCTATATCTGAAATGCCTATCGGCACCTATTTTTGAAATGCCTATCGGAAACTACATCTGAAATGCCTATCAGCACCTATATTTGAAATGCCTATCGGCAACCATATCTGAAATGCCTATCGACACCTATATTTGAAATACCAATCGGCTTCTATATCTGAAATGCCTATCGGCACCTATTTTTGAAATGCCAATCGGTAACTATATCTGAAATGCCTATCGGCACCTATAACTAAAATGCCTATCGGCACCAATTTTTGAAATGCCTATCGGAAACTAAATCTGGAATGCCTATCAGCACCTATATTTGAAATGCCTATCGGCAACCATATCTGGCATGCCTATCTGCACCTATATTTGAAATGCCTATCGGCTTCTATATCTGAAATGCCTATCGACACCTATTTTTAAAATACCAATCGGCAACTATATCTGAAATGTCTATCGGCACCTATATCTGAAATGCCTATCGGCACCTATTTTTGAAATGCCTATCGGAAACTACATCTGAAATGCATATCAGCACCTATATTTGAAATGCCTATCGGCAACCATATCTGGAATGCCTAACGGCACCTATATTTAAAATGCCTATCGGCTTCTATATCTGAAATGCCTATCGGCACCTATTTTTAAAATGCCAATCGGCAACTATATCTAAAGTGCCAATCGGCACCTATATCTTAAATGCCTATCGGCACCTATTTTTGAAATGCCCATCGAAAACTACATCTGAAATGCCTATCAGCACCTATATTTGAAATGCCTATCGGCAACCACATCAGAAATGCCTATCGGCACCTATATCTGAAATGCCTTTCGGCATTTATATCTGAAATGCCTATCGACACTTATATTTGAAATGCCTATCGGCACCTATATTTTAAGTGCCTATCGGCAACTATATCTGATATGCCTATCGGCACCTATATCTAAAATGCCTATCGGCACCTTTTTTTAATGTGCCAATCGGCAACTATATCTGAAATGCCTATCGGCACCTATATCTGAAATGCCTATCGGCACCAATTTTTGAAATGCCTATCGGAAACTACATCTGAAATGCCTATCAGCACCTATATTTGAAATGCCTATCGGCAACCATATCTGGAATGCCTATCGGCACCTATATTTGAAATGCCTATTGGCTTCTATATCTGAAATGCCTATCGACACCTATTTTTAAAATGCCAATTGGCAATTATATCTGAAATGCCTATCGGCACCTATATCTGAAATGCCTATCGGTACCTATTTTTGAAATGATTATCGGAAACTACATCTGAAATGATTATCGGAAACTACATCTGAAATGCCTATCAGCACTTTATTTGAAATGCCTATCGGCAACCATATCTGGAATGCCTATCGGCACCTATAACTAAAATGCCTATCGGCACTAAATTTTGAAATGCCTATCGGAAAATACATCTGGAATGCCTATCAGCACCTATATTTGAAATGCCTATCGGCAACCATATCTGGAATGCCTATCAACACCTATATTTGAAATGCCTATCGGCTTTTATATCTGAAATGCCTATCGGCACCTATTTTTTAAATGCCAATTGGCAACTATATCTGAAATGCCTATCGGCACCTATATCTGAAATACCTATCGGCACCTATTTTTTAAATGCCTATCGGAAACTACATCTGGAATGCCTATCAGCACCTATATTTGAAATGCCTATCGGCAACCATACCTGGAATGCCTATAAACACCTATATTTGAAATGCCTATCGGCTTTTATATCTGAAATGCCTATCGGCACCTATTTTTAAAATGCCAATCGGCAACTATATCTGAAATGCCTATCGGCACCTATATCTGAAATGCCTATCGGCACCTATTTTTGAAATGCCTATCGGAAACTACATCTGAAATGCCTATCAGCACCTATATTTGAAATGCCTATCGGCAACCATATCTGAAATGCCTATCGACACCTATATTTGAAATACCTATCGGCTTCTATATCTGAAATGCCTATCGGTACCTATTTTTAAAATGCCAATCGGTAACTATATCTGAAATGCCTATCGGCACCTATAACTAAAATGCCTATCGGCACCTATTTTTGAAATGCCTATCGGAAACTACATCTGAAATGCCTATCAGCACCTATATTTGAAATGCGTATCGGCAACCATATCTGAAATGCCTATCGACAACTATATTTGAAATACCTATCGGCTTCTATATCTGAAATGCCTATCGGCACCTATTTTTAAAATGCCAAACGGCAACTATATCTGAAATGCCTATCGGCACCTATATCTGAAATGCCTATCGGCACCAATTTTTGAAATGCCTATCGGAAACTACATCTGAAATGCCTATCAGCACCCATATTTGAAATGCCTATCGGCAACCATATCTGGAATGCTTATCGGCACCTATATTTGAAATGCCTATCGGCTTCTATATCTGAAATGCCTATCGGCACCTATTTTTAAAATGGCAATCGGCAACTATATCTGAAATGCCTATCGGCACCTATATCTAAAATGCCTATCGGCACCTATTTTTGAAATGCCTATCGGAAACTACATCTGAAATGACTATCAGCACCTATATTTAAAATGCCTATCGGCAACCATATCTGGAATGCCTATCGGCACCTATATTTGAAATGCCTATCGGCTTCTATATCTGAAATGCCTATCGACACCTATTTTCAAAATGTCAATTGGCAACTATATCTGAAATGCCTATCGGCACCTATATCTGAAATGCCTATCGGTACCTATATTTGAAATACCTATCGGCTTCTATATCTGAAATGCCTATCGGCACCTATTTTTAAAATGCCATTCGGCAACTATATCTGAAATGCCTATCGGCACTAATATCTGAAATGCCTATCGGCACCAATTTTTGAAATGCCTATCGGAAACTATATCTGAAATGCCTATCAGCACCTATATTTGAAATGCCTATCGGCAACCATATCTGGAATGCCTATCGGCACCTATATTTGAAATGCCTATCGGCTTCTATATCTGAAATGCCTATCGACACCTATTTTTAAAATGCCAATCGGCAAATATAACTGAAATGCCTATCGGCACCTATTTTTGAAATGCCTATCGGAAACTACATCTGAAATGCCTATCAGCACCTATATTTGAAATGTCTATCGGCAACCATATCTGAAATGCCTATCGACACCTATATTTGAAATACCTATCGGCTTCTATATCTGAAATGCCTATCGGCACCTATTTTTAAAATGCCAATCGGTAACTATATCTGAAATGCCTATCGGCACCTATATCTAAAATGCCTATCGGCACCAATTTTTGAAATGCCTATCGGAAACTACATCTGGAATGCCTATCAGCACCTATATTTGAAATGCCTATCGGCAACCATATCTAGCATGCCTATCGGCACCTATATTTGAAATGCCTATCGGCTTCTATATCTGAAATGCCTATCGGCACCTATTTTTAAAATGCCAATCGGCAACTATATCTGAAATGCCTATCGGCACCTATATCTGAAATGCCTATCGGCACCTATTTTTGAAATGCCTATCGGAAACTACATCTGAAATGCCTATCAGCACCTATATCTGAAATGCCTATCGGCAACCATATCTGAAATGCCTATCGACACCTATATTTGAAATACCTATCGGCTTCTATATCTGAAATGCCTATCGGCACCTATTTTTAAAATGCCAATCGGTAACTATATCTGAAATGCCTATCGGCACCTATATCTAAAATGCCTATCGGCACCAATTTTTGAAATGCCTATCGGAAACTACATCTGGAATGCCTATCAGCACCTATATTTGAAATGCCTATCGGCAACCATATCTGGCATGCCTATCGGCACCTATATTTGAAATGCCTATCGGCTTCTATATCTGAAATGCCTATCGGCACCTATTTTTAAAATGCCAATCGGCAACTATATCTGAAATGCCTATCGGCACCTATATCTGATATGCCTATCGGCACCTATTTTTGAAATGCCTATCGGAAACTACATCTAAAATGCCCATCAGCACCTATATTTAAAATGCCTATAGGCAACCATATCTGGAATGCCTAACGGCACCTATATTCGAAATGCCTATCGGCTTCTATATCTGAAATGCCTATCGGCACCTATTTTTAAAATGCCAATCGGCAACTATATCTAAAGTGCATATCGGCACCTATATCTTAAATGCCTATCGGCACCTATTTTTAAAATGCCAATCGGAAACTATATCTGAAATGCCTATCGGCACCTATATCTGAAATGCCTATCGGCACCTATTTTTTAAATGCCTATCGGAAACTACATCTGAAATGCCTATCAGCACCTATATTTGAAATGCGTATCGGCAACCATATCTGAAATGCCTATCGACAACTATATTTGAAATACCTATCGGCTTCTATATCTGAAATGCCTATCGGCACCTATTTTTAAAATGCCAAACGGCAACTATATCTGAAATGCCTATCGGCACCTATATCTGAAATGCCTATCGGCACCAATTTTTGAAATGCCTATCGGAAACTACATCTGAAATGCCTATCAGCACCCATATTTGAAATGCCTATCGGCAACCATATCTGGAATGCTTATCGGCACCTATATTTGAAATGCCTATCGGCTTCTATATCTGAAATGCCTATCGGCACCTATTTTTAAAATGGCAATCGGCAACTATATCTGAAATGCCTATCGGCACCTATATCTAAAATGCCTATCGGCACCTATTTTTGAAATGCCTATCGGAAACTACATCTGAAATGACTATCAGCACCTATATTTAAAATGCCTATCGGCAACCATATCTGGAATGCCTATCGGCACCTATATTTGAAATGCCTATCGGCTTCTATATCTGAAATGCCTATCGACACCTATTTTCAAAATGTCAATTGGCAACTATATCTGAAATGCCTATCGGCACCTATATCTGAAATGCCTATCGGTACCTATATTTGAAATACCTATCGGCTTCTATATCTGAAATGCCTATCGGCACCTATTTTTAAAATGCCATTCGGCAACTATATCTGAAATGCCTATCGGCACTAATATCTGAAATGCCTATCGGCACCAATTTTTGAAATGCCTATCGGAAACTATATCTGAAATGCCTATCAGCACCTATATTTGAAATGCCTATCGGCAACCATATCTGGAATGCCTATCGGCACCTATATTTGAAATGCCTATCGGCTTCTATATCTGAAATGCCTATCGACACCTATTTTTAAAATGCCAATCGGCAAATATAACTGAAATGCCTATCGGCACCTATTTTTGAAATGCCTATCGGAAACTACATCTGAAATGCCTATCAGCACCTATATTTGAAATGTCTATCGGCAACCATATCTGAAATGCCTATCGACACCTATATTTGAAATACCTATCGGCTTCTATATCTGAAATGCCTATCGGCACCTATTTTTAAAATGCCAATCGGTAACTATATCTGAAATGCCTATCGGCACCTATATCTAAAATGCCTATCGGCACCAATTTTTGAAATGTCTATCGGAAACTACATCTGGAATGCCTATCAGCACCTATATTTGAAATGCCTATCGGCAACCATATCTGGCATGCCTATCGGCACCTATATTTGAAATGCCTATCGGCTTCTATATCTGAAATGCCTATCGGCACCTATTTTAAAAATGCCAATCGGCAACTATATCTGAAATGCCTATCGGCACCTATATCTGAAATGCCTATCGGCACCTATTTTTGAAATGCCTATCGGAAACTACATCTGAAATGCCTATCAGCACCTATATCTGAAATGCCTATCGGCAACCATATCTGAAATGCCTATCGACACCTATATTTGAAATACCTATCGGCTTCTATATCTGAAATGCCTATCGGCACCTATTTTTAAAATGCCAATCGGTAACTATATCTGAAATGCCTATCGGCACCTATATCTAAAATGCCTATCGGCACCAATTTTTGAAATGCCTATCGGAAACTACATCTGGAATGCCTATCAGCACCTATATTTGAAATGCCTATCGGCAACCATATCTGGCATGCCTATCGGCACCTATATTTGAAATGCCTATCGGCTTCTATATCTGAAATGCCTATCGGCACCTATTTTTAAAATGCCAATCGGCAACTATATCTGAAATGCCTATCGGCACCTATATCTGATATGCCTATCGGCACCTATTTTTGAAAAGCCTATCGGAAACTACATCTAAAATGCCCATCAGCACCTATATTTAAAATGCCTATAGGCAACCATATCTGGAATGCCTAACGGCACCTATATTTGAAATGCCTATCGGCTTCTATATCTGAAATGCCTATCGGCACCTATTTTTAAAATGCCAATCGGCAACTATATCTAAAGTGCATATCGGCACCTATATCTTAAATGCCTATCGGCACCTATTTTTAAAATGCCAATCGGAAACTATATCTGAAATGCCTATCGGCACCTATATCTGAAATGCCTATCGGCACCTATTTTTTAAATGCCTATCGGAAACTACATCTGAAATGCCTGTCAGCACCTATATTTGAAATGCCAATCGGCAACCATATCTGAAATGCCTATCGACAACTATATTTGAAATACCTATCGGCTTCTATATCTGAAATGCCTATCGGCACTTATTTTTAAAATGCCAAACGGCAACTATATCTGAAATGCCTATCGGCACCTATATCTGAAATGCCTTTCGGCACCAATTTTTGAAATGCCTATCGGAAACTACATCTGAAATGCCTATCAGCACCTATATTTGAAATGCCTATGGGCAACCATATCTGGAATGCTTATCGGCACCTTTATTTGAAATGCCTATCGGCTTCTATATCTGAAATGCCTATCGGCACCTATTTTTAAAATGCCAATCGGCAACTATATCTGAAATGCCTATCGGCACCTATATCTGAAATGCCTATCGGCACCTATTTTTGAAATGCCTATCGGAAACTACATCTGAAATGCCTATCAGCACCTATATTTGAAATGCCTATCGGCAACCATATCTGGAATGCCTATCGGCACCTATATTTGAAATGCCTATCGGCTTCTATATCTGAAATGCCTATCGGCACCTATTTTTAAAATAACAATCGGCAACTATATCTGAAATGCCTTTCGGCATTTATATCTGAAATGCCTATCGACACTTATATTTGAAATGCCTATCGGCACCTATATTTTAAGTGCCTATCGGCAACTATATCTGATATGCCTATCGGCACCTATATCTAAAATGCCTATCGGCACCTTTTTTTAAAGTGCCAATCGGCAACTATATCTGAAATGCCTATCGGCACCTACATCTGAAATGCCTATCGGCACCAATTTTTGAAATGCCTATCGGAAACTACATCTGAAATGCCTATCAGCACCTATATTTGAAATGCCTATCGGCAACCATATCTGGAATGCCTATCGGCACCTATATTTGAAATGCCTATTGGCTTCTATATCTGAAATGCCTATCGACACCTATTTTTAAAATGCCAATTGGCAATTATATCAGAAATGCCTATCGGCACTTATATCTGAAATGCCTATCGGTACCTATTTTTGAAATGATTATCGGAAACTACATCTGAAATGATTATCGGAAACTACATCTGAAATGCCTATCAGCACTTTATTTGAAATGCCTATCGGCAACCATATCTGGAATGCCTATCGGCACCTATAACTAAAATGCCTATCGGCACCAATTTTTGAAATGCCTATCGGAAAATACATCTGGAATGCCTATCAGCACCTATATTTGAAATGCCTATCGGCAACCATATCTGGAATGCCTATCAACACCTATATTTGAAATGCCTATCGGCTTTTATATCTGAAATGCCTATCGGCACATATTTTTAAAATGCCAATTGGCAACTATATCTGAAATGCCTATCGGCACCTATATCTGAAATACCTATCGGCACCTATTTTTTAAATGCCTATCGGAAACTACATCTGGAATGCCTATCAGCACCTATATTTGAAATGCCTATCGGCAACCATATCTGGAATGCCTATCAACACCTATATTTGAAATGCCTATCGGCTTTTATATCTGAAATGCCTATCGGCACATATTTTTAAAATGCCAATTGGCAACTATATCTGAAATGCCTATCGGCACCTATATCTGAAATACCTATCGGCACCTATTTTTGAAATGCCTATCGGAAACTACATCTGAAATGCCCATCAGCACCTATATTTAAAATGCCTATCGGCAACCATATCTGGAATGCCTAACGGCACCTATATTTGAAATGCCTATCGGCTTCTATATCTGAAATGCCTATCGGCACCTATTTTTAAAATGCCAATCGGCAACTATATCTAAAGTGCCAATCGGCACCTATATCTTAAATGCCTATCGGCACCTATTTTTAAAATGCCAATCGGCAACTATATCTGAAATGCCTATCGGCACCTATATCTGAAATGCCTATCGGCACCTATTTTTTAAATGCCTATCGGAAACTACATCTGAAATGCCTATCAGCACCTATATTTGAAATGCCTATCGGCAACCATATCTGGAATGCTTATCGGCACCTTTATTTGAAATGCCTATCGGCTTCTATATCTGAAATGCCTATCGGCACCTATTTTTAAAATGCCAATCGGCAACTATATCTGAAATGCCTATCGGCACCTATATCTGAAATGCCTATCGGCACCTATTTTTGAAATGCCTATCGGAAACTACATCTGAAATGCCTATCAGCACCTATATTTGAAATGCCTATCGGCAACCATATCTGGAATGCCTATCGGCACCTATATTTGAAATGCCTATCGGCTTCTTAATCTGAAATGCCTATCGGCACCTATTTTTAAAATGCCAATCGGCAACTATATCTGAAATGCCTATCGGCACCTATATCTGAAATACCTATCGGCACCTATTTTTTAAATGCCTATCGGAAACTACATCTGAAATGCCTATCAGCACCTATATTTGAAATGCGTATCGGCAACCATATCTGAAATGCCTATCGACAACTATATTTGGAATACCTATCGGCTTCTATATCTGAAATGCCTATCGGCACCTATTTTTAAAATGCCAAACGGCAACTATATCTGAAATGCCTATCGGCACCTATATCTGAAATGCCTATCAGCACCTATTTTTGAAATGCCTATCGGAAACTACATCTGAAATGCCTATCAGCACCTATATTTGAAATGCCTATCGGCAACCATATCTGAAATGCCTATCGACACCTATATTTGAAATACCTATCGGCTTCTATATCTGAAATGCCTATCGGCACCTATTTTTAAAATGCCAATCGGTTACTATATCTGAAATGCCTATCGGCACCTATAACTAAAATGCCTATCGGCACCTATTTTTGAAATGCCTATCGGAAACTACATCTGAAATGCCTATCAGCACCTATATTTGAAATGCGTATCGGCAACCATATCTGAAATGCCTATCGACAACTATATTTGAAATACCTATCGGCTTCTATATCTGAAATGCCTAACGGCACCTATTTTTAAAATGCCAAACGGCAACTATATCTGAAATGCCTATCGGCACCTATATCTGAAATGCCTATCGGCACCAATTTTTGAAATGCCTATCGGAAACTACATCTGAAATGCCTATCAGCACCTATATTTGAAATGCCTATCGGCAACCATATCTGGAATGCTTATCGGCACCTATATTTGAAATGCCTATCGGCTTCTATATCTGAAATGCCTATCGGCACCTATTTTTAAAATGCCAATCGGCAACTATATCTGAAATGCCTATCGGCACTTATATATGATTTGCCTATCGGCACCTATTTTTGAAATGCCTATCGGAAACTACACCTGAAATGCCTATCAGCACCTATATTTGAAATGCCTATCGGCAACCATACTCGGAATGCCTAACGGCACCTATATTTAAAATGCCTATCGGCTTCTATATCTGAAATGCCTATCGGCACCTATTTTTAAAATGCCAATCGGCAACTATATCTAAAGTGCCTATCGGCACCTATATCTTAAATGCCTATCGGCACCTATTTTTGAAATGCCCATCGAAAACTACATCTGAAATGCCTATCAGCACCTATATTTGAAATGCCTATCGGCAACCACATCAGAAATGCCTATCGGCACCTATATCTGATATGCCTATCGGCACCTATATCTAAAATGCCTATCGGCACCTTTTTTTAAAGTGCCAATCGGCAACTATATCTGAAATGCCTATCGGCACCTATATTTGAAATGCCTATCGGCAACCATATCTGGAATGCCTATCGGCACATATATTTGAAATGCCTATTGGCTTCTATATCTGAAATGCCTATCGACACCTATTTTTAAAATGCCAATTGGCAATTATATCTGAAATGCCTATCGGCACCTATATCTGAAATGCCTATCGGTACCTATTTTTGAAATGATTATCGGAAACTACATCTGAAATGATTATCGGAAACTACATCTGAAATGCCTATCAGCACTTTATTTGAAATGCCTATCGGCAATTATATCTGGAATGCCTATCGGCACCTATAACTAAAATGCCTATCGGCACCAATTTTTGAAATGCCTATCGGAAAATACATCTGGAATGCCTATCAGCACCTATATTTGAAATGCCTATCGGCAACCATATCTGGAATCCCTATCAACACCTATATTTGAAATGCCTATCGGCTTCTATATCTGAAATGCCTATCGACACCTATTTTTAAAATGCCAATCGGCAACTATATCTGAAATGTCTATCGGCACCTATATCTGAAATGCCTATCGGCACCTATTTTTGAAACGCCTATCGGAAACTACATTTGAAATGCCTATCAGCACCTATATTTGAAATGCGTATCGGCAACCATATCTGAAATGCCTATCGACAACTATATTTGGAATACCTATCGGCTTCTATATCTGAAAACCCTATCGGCACCTATTTTTAAAATGCCAAACGGCAACTATATCTGAAATGCCTATCGGCACCAATATCTGAAATGCCTATCGGCACCTATTTTTGAAATGCCTATCGGAAACTACATCTGAAATGCCTATCAGCACCTATATTTGAAATGCCTATCGGCAACCATATCTGAAATGCCTATCGACACCTATATTTGTAATACCTATCGGCTTCTATATCTGAAATGCCTATCGGTACCTATTTTTAAAAATGCCAATCGGCAACTATATCTGAAATGCCTATCGGCACCTATAACTAAAATGCCTATCGGCACCTATTTTTGAAATGCCTATCGGAAACTACATCTGAAATACCTATCAGCACCTATATTTGAAATGCGTATCGGCAACCATATCTGAAATGCCTATCGACAACTATATTTGAAATACCTATCGGCTTCTATATCTGAAATGCCTATCGGCACCTATTTTTAAAATGCCAAACGGCAACTATATCTGAAATGCCTATCGGCACCTATATCTGAAATGCCTATCGGCACCAATTTTTGAAATGCCTATCGGAAACTACATCTGAAATGCCTATCAGCACCTATATTTAAAATGCCTATCGGCAACCATATCTGAAATGCCTATCGGCACCTATATTTGAAATGCCTATCGGCTTCTATATCTGAAATGCCTATCGGCACCTATTTTTAAAATGGCAATCGGCAACTATATCTGAAATGCCTATCGGCACCTATATCTAAAATGCCTATCGGCACCTATTTTTGAAATGCCTATCGGAAACTACATCTGAAATGACTATCAGCACCTATATTTAAAATGCCTATCGGCAACCATATCTGGAATGCCTATCGGCACCTATATTTGAAATGCCTATCGGCTTCTATATCTGAAATGCCTATCGACACCTATTTTCAAAATGTCAATTGGCAACTATATCTGAAATGCCTATCGGCACCTATATCTGAAATGCCTATCGGTACCTATATTTGAAATACCTATCGGCTTCTATATCTGAAATGCCTATCGGCACCTATTTTTAAAATGCCATTCGGCAACTATATCTGAAATGCCTATCGGCACTAATGTCTGAAATACCTATCGGCACCAATTTTTGAAATGCCTATCGGAAACTACATCTGAAATGCCTATCAGCACCTATATTTGAAATGCCTATCGGCAACCATATCTGGAATGCCTATCGGCACCTATATTTGAAATGCCTATCGGCTTCTATACCTGAAATGCCTATCGACACCTATTTTTAAAATGCCAATCGGCAAATATATCTGAAATGCCTATCGGCACCTATTTTTGAAATGCCTATCGGAAACTACATCTGAAATGCCTATCAGCACCTATATTTGAAATGTCTATCGGCAACCATATCTGAAATGCCTATCGACACCTATATTTGAAATACCTATCGGCTTCTATATCTGAAATGCCTATCGGCACCTATTTTTAAAATGCCAATCGGTAACTATATCTGAAATGCCTATCGGCACCTATATCTAAAATGCCTATCGGCACCAATTTTTGAAATGCCTATCGGAAACTACATCTGGAATGCCTATCAGCACCTATATTTGAAATGCCTATCGGCAACCATATCTGGCATGCCTATCGGCACCTATATTTGAAATGCCTATCGGCTTCTATATCTGAAATGCCTATCGGCACCTATTTTTAAAATGCCAATCGGCAACTATATCTGAAATGCCTATCGGCACCTATATCTGAAATGCCTATCGGCACCTATTTTTGAAATGCCTATCGGAAACTACATCTGAAATGCCTATCAGCAACTATTTTTGAAATGCCTATCGGCAACCATATCTGGAATGCCTATCGGCACCTATATTTGAAATGTCTATCGGCTTCTATATCTGAAATGCCTATCGGCACCTATTTTTAAAATGCCAATCGGCAACTATATCTGAAATGCCTATCGGCACCTATATCTGATATGCCTATCGGCACCTATTTTTGAAATGCCTATCGGAAACTACATCTGAAATGCCCATCAGCACCTATATTT
>JAVRKA010000471.1:0-104245 GCA_034508555.1 Venustoraphidia nigricollis
AGTTTCCGATAGGCATTTCAAAAATAGGTGCTGATAGGCATTTCAGATGTAGTTTCCGATAGGCATTTCAAAAATTGGTGCCGATAGGCATTTCAAATATAGGTGCTGATAGGCATTTCAGATGTAGTTTTCGATAGGCATTTCAAAAATAGGTGCCGATAGGCATTTCAGATATAGGTGCCGATAGGCATTTCAGATATAGTTGCCGATTGGCATTTTAAAAATAGGTACCGATAGGCATTTTAGATGTAGTTTCGGATAGGCATTTCAAAAATAGGTGCCGATAGGCATTTCAGATATAGGTGCCGATAGGCATATCAGATATAGTTGCCGATAGGCATTTAAAATATAGGTGCCGATAGGCATTTCAATTATAGGTGTCGATAGGCATTTCAGATATAAATGCTGAAAGGCATTTCAGATATAGGTGCCGATAGGCATTTCTGATGTGGTTGCCGATAGGCATTTCAAATATAGGTGCTGATAGGCATTTCAGATGTAGTTTCCGATAGGCATTTCAAAAATAGGTGCCGATAGGCATTTCAGATATGGGTGCCGATAGGCATTTCAGATATAGTTGCCGATTGGCATTTTAAAAATAGGTGCCGATAGGCATTTCAGATATAGAAGCCGATAGGCATTTCAAATATAGGTGCCGATAGTCATTCCAAATATGGTTGCCGATAGGCATTTCAAATATAGGTGCTGATAGGCATTTCAGATGTAGTTTCCGATAGGCATTTCAAAAATTGGTGCCGATAGGCATTTCAGATATAGGTGCCGATAGGCATTTAAGATATAGTTGCCGATTGGCATTTTAAAAATAGGTGCCGATAGGCATTTCAGATATAGAAGCCGATAGGTATTTCAAATATAGGTGTCGATAGGCATTTCAGATATGGTTGCCGATAGGCATTTCAAATATTGGTGCTGATAGGCATTTCAGATGTAGTTTCCGATAGGCATTTCAAAAATAGGCGCCGATAGGCATTTCAGATATAGGTGCCGATAGGCATTTCAGATATAGTTGCCGATTGGCATTTTTAAAATAGGTGCCGATAGGGATTTTAGATATAGAAGCCGATAGGCATTTCAAATATAGGTGCCGATAGGCATTCCAGATATGGTTGCCGATAGGCATTTCAAATATAGGTGCTGATAGGCATTTCAGATGTAGTTTCTGATAGGCATTTCAAAAATTGGTGCCGATAGGCATTTCAGATATAGGTGCCGATAGGCATTTCAGATATAGTTGCCGATTGGCATTTTAAAAATAGGTGCCGATAGGCATTTCAGATATAGAAGCCGATAGGTATTTTAAATAGAGGTGCCGATAGGCATTCCAGATATGGTTGCCGATAGGCATTTCAAATATAGGTGCTGATAGGCATTTTGGATGTAGTTTCCGATAGGCATTTCAAAAATTGATGCCGATAGGCATTTCAGATATAGTGGCCGATAGGCATTTCAGATATAGTTGCCGATTGGCATTTTAAAAACAGGTGCCGATAGGCATTTCAGATATAAAAGCCGATAGGTATTTCAAATATAGGTGCCGATAGGCATTCCAGATATGGTTGCCGATAAGCATTTCAAATATAGGTGCTGATAGGCATTTCAGATGTAGTTTCCGATAGGCATTTCAAAAATTGGTGCCGATAGGCATTTCAGATATAGGTGCCGATAGGCATTTCAGATATAGTTGCCGATTGGCATTTTAAAAATAGGTGCCGATAGGCATTTCAGATATAGAAGCCGATAGGCATATCAAATATAGGTGCCGATATGCATTCCAGATATGGTTGCCGATAGGCATTTCAAATATAGGTGCTGATAGGCATTTTAGATGTAGTTTCCGATAGGCATTTCAAAAATTGGTGCCGATAGGCATTTCAAATATAGGTGCCGATAGGCATTTCGGATATAGTGGCCGATTGGCATTTTAAAAATAGGTGCCGATAGGCATTTCAGATATAGAAGCCGATTGGTATTTCAAATATAGGTGTCGATAGGCATTTCAGATATGGTTGCCGATAGGCATTTCAAATATAGGTGCTAATAGGCATTTCAGATGTAGTTTCCGATAGGCATTTCAAAAACAGGCGCCGATAGGCCTTTCAGATATAGGTGCCGATAGGCATTTCAGATATAGGTGCCGATAGACATTTCAGATATAGTTGCCGATTGGCATTTTAAAAATAGGTGCCGATAGGCATTTTAGATGTAGTTTCCGATAGGCATTTCAAAAATAGGTGCCGATAGGCATTTCAGATATAGGTGCCGATAGGCATATCAGATATAGTTGCCGATAGGCATTTAAAATATAGGTGCCGATAGGCATTTCAAATATAGGTGTCGATAGGCATTTCAGATATAAATGCCGAATGGCATTTCAGATATAGGTGCCGATAGGCATTTCTGATGTGGTTGCCGATAGGCATTTCAAATATAGGTGCTGATAGGCATTTCAGATGTAGTTTCCGATAGGCATTTCAAAAATAGGTGCCGATAGGCATTTCAGATATAGGTGCCGATAGGCATTTCAGATATAGTTACCGACTGGCATTTTAAAAATAGGTGCCGATAGGCATGTCAGATATAGAAGCCAATAGGCATTTCAAATATAGGTGCCGATAGGCATTCGAGATATGGTTGCCGATAGGCATTTCAAATATAGGTGCTGATAGGCGTTTCAGATGTAGTTTCCGATAGGCATTTCAAAAATTGGTGCCGATAGGCATTTCAGATATAGGTGCCGATAGGCATTTCAGATATAGTTGCCGATTGGCATTTTAAAAACAGGTGCCGATAGGCATTTCAGATTTAGAAGCCGATAGGTATTTCAAATATAGGTGTCGATAGGCATTTCAGATATGGTTGTCGATAGGCACTTCAAATATAGGAGCAGATAGGCATTTCAGATGTAGTTTCCGAAAGGCATTTTAAAAATAGGTGCCGATAGGCATTTCAGATATAGAAGCCGATTGGTATTTCAAATATAGGTGTCGATAGGCATTTCAGATATGGTTGCCGATAGGCATTTCAAATATAGGTGCTAATAGGCATTTCAGATGTAGTTTCCGATAGGCATTTCAAAAACAGGCGCCGATAGGCCTTTCAGATATAGGTGCCGATAGGCATTTCAGATATAGGTGCCGATAGACATTTCAGATATAGTTGCCGATTGGCATTTTAAAAATAGGTGCCGATAGGCATTTTAGATGTAGTTTCCGATAGGCATTTCAAAAATAGGTGCCGATAGGCATTTCAGATATAGGTGCCGATAGGCATATCAGATATAGTTGCCGATAGGCATTTAAAATATAGGTGCCGATAGGCATTTCAAATATAGGTGTCGATAGGCATTTCAGATATAAATGCCGAATGGCATTTCAGATATAGGTGCCGATAGGCATTTCTGATGTGGTTGCCGATAGGCATTTCAAATATAGGTGCTGATAGGCATTTCAGATGTAGTTTCCGATAGGCATTTCAAAAATAGGTGCCGATAGGCATTTCAGATATAGGTGCCGATAGGCATTTCAGATATAGTTACCGACTGGCATTTTAAAAATAGGTGCCGATAGGCATGTCAGATATAGAAGCCAATAGGCATTTCAAATATAGGTGCCGATAGGCATTCGAGATATGGTTGCCGATAGGCATTTCAAATATAGGTGCTGATAGGCGTTTCAGATGTAGTTTCCGATAGGCATTTCAAAAATTGGTGCCGATAGGCATTTCAGATATAGGTGCCGATAGGCATTTCAGATATAGTTGCCGATTGGCATTTTAAAAACAGGTGCCGATAGGCATTTCAGATTTAGAAGCCGATAGGTATTTCAAATATAGGTGTCGATAGGCATTTCAGATATGGTTGTCGATAGGCACTTCAAATATAGGAGCAGATAGGCATTTCAGATGTAGTTTCCGAAAGGCATTTTAAAAATAGGTGCCGATAGGCATTTCAGATATAGAAGCCGATAGGTATTTCAAATATAGGTGTCGATAGGCATTTCAGATATGGTTGCCGATAGGCATTTCAAATATTGGTGCTGATAGGCATTTCAGATGTAGTTTCCGATAGGCATTTCAAAAATAGGTGCCGATAGGCATTTCAGATATAGGTGCCGATAGGCATTTCAGATATATTTGCCGATTGGCATTTTAAAAATAGGTGCCGATAGGGATTTCAGATATAGAAGCCGATAGGCATTTCAAATATAGGTGCCGATAGGCATTTCAAATATAGGTGTCGATAGGCATTTCAGATATAAATGCCGAAAGGCATTTCAGATATATGTGCCGATAGGCATTTCTGATGTGGTTGCCGATAGGCATTTCAAATATAGGTGCTGATAGGCATTTGTGATGTAGTTTCCGATAGGCATTTCAAAAATAGGTGCCGATAGGCATTTTAGATATAGGTGCCGATAGGCATTTCAGATATAGTTGCCGATTGGCATTTTAAAAATAGGTGCCGATAGGCATTTCAGATATAGAAGCCGATAGGCATTTCAAATATAGGTGCCGATAGGCATTCCAGATATGGTTGCCGATAGGCATTTCAAATATAGGTGCTGATAGGCATTTCAGATGTAGTTTCCGATAGGCATTTCAAAAATAAGTGCCGATAGGCATTTTAGATATAGGTGCCGATAGGCATTTCAGATATAGATGCCAATTGGCATTTTAAAAATAGGTGCCGATAGGTATTTCAGATATAAGAGCCGATAGGCATTTCAAATATAGGTGCCGATAGGCATTCCAGATATGTTTGCCGATAGGCATTTTAAATATAGGTGCTGATAGGCATTTTAAATGTAGTTTCCGATAGGCATTTCAAAAATTGATGCCGATAGGCATTTCAGATATAGGTGCCGATAGGCATTTCAGATATAGTTGCCGATTGGCATTTTAAAAACAGGTGCCGATAGGCATTTCAGATATAGTTGCCAATTGGCATTTTAAAAATAGGTGTCGATAGGCATTTCAAATATAGAAGCCAATAGGCATTTCAAATATACGTGCCGATAGGCATTCCAGATATGGTTGCCGATAGGCATTTCAAATATAGGTGCTGATAGGCATTTCAGATGTAGTTTCCGATAGGCATTTCAAAAATTGGTGCCAATAGGCATTTCAGACATAGGTGCCGATAGACATTTTAGATATAGTTGCCGATTGGCATTTTGAAAACAGGTGCCGATAGGCATTTCAGATATAGAAGCCGATAGGTATTTCAAATATAGGTGTCGATAGGCATTTCAGATATGGTTGCCGATATGCACTTCAAATATAGGTGCTGATAGGCATTTAAGATGTAGTTTCCGATAGGCATTTCAAAAATAGGTCCCGATAGGCATTTCAGATATAGGTGCTGATAGGCATTTCAGATATAGTTGCCGATTGGCATTTTAAAAATAGGTGCCGATAGGCATTTTAGATGTAGTTTCCGATAGGCATTTCAAAAATAGGTGCCGATAGGCATTTCAGATATAGGTGCCGATAGGCATAAAAGATATAGTTGCCGATAGGCATTTAAAATATAGGTGCCGATAGGCATTTCAAATATAGGTGCTGATAGGCATTTCAGATGTAGTTTCCGATAGGCATTTCAAAAATTGGTGCCGATAGGCATTTCAGATATTGGTGCCGATAGGCATTTCAGATATAGTTGCCGATTGGCATTTTAAAAATAGGTGCCGATATGCATTTCAGATATAGAAGCCGATAGGTATTTCAAATATAGGTGTCGATAGGCATTTCAGATATGGTTGCCGATAGGCATTTCAAATATAGGTGCTGATAGGCATTTCAGATGTAGTTTCCAAAAGGCATTTTAAAAATAGGTGCCGATAGGCATTTCAGATATAGGTGCCGATAGGCATTTCAGATATAGTTGCCGATTGGCATTTTAAAAATAGGTGCCGATAGGCATTTTAGATGTAGTTTCGGATAGGCATTTCAAAAATAGGTGCCGATGGGCATTTCAGATATAGGTGCCTATAGGCATATCAGATATAGTTGCCGATAGGCATTTAAAATATAGGTGCCGATAGGCATTTCAATTATAGGTGTCGATAGGCATTTCAGATATAAATGCCGAAAGGCATTTCAGATATAGGTGCCGATAGGCATTTCTGATGTGTTGCCGATAGGAATTTCAAATATAGGTGCTGATAGGCATTTCAGATGTAGTTTCCGATAGGCATTTCAAAAATAGGTGCCGATAGGCATTTCAGATATAGGTGCCGATAGGCATTTCAGATATAGTTGCCGATTGGCATTTTAAAAATAGGTGCCGATAGGCATTTCAGATATAGAAGCCGATAGGCATTTCAAATATAGGTGCCGATAGGCATTCCAAATATGGTTGCCGATAGGCATTTCAAATATAGGTGCTGATAGGCATTTCAGATGTAGTTTCCGATAGGCATTTCAAAAATTGGTGCCGATAGGCATTTCAGATATAGGTGCCGATAGGCATTTAAGATATAGTTGCCGATTGGCATTTTAAAAATAGGTGCCGATAGGCATTTCAGATATAGAAGCCGATAGGTATTTCAAATATAGGTGTCGATAGGCATTTCAGATATGGTTGCCGATAGGCATTTCAAATATTGGTGCTGATAGGCATTTCAGATGTAGTTTCCGATAGGCATTTCAAAAATAGGCGCCGATAGGCATTTCAGATATAGGTGCCGATAGGCATTTCAGATAGAGTTGCCGATTGGCATTTTTAAAATAAGTGCCGATAGGGATTTCAGATATAGAAGCCGATAGGCATTTCAAATATAGGTGCCGATAGGCATTCCATATATGGTTGCCGATAGGCATTTCAAATATAGGTGCTGATAGGCATTTCAGATGTAGTTTCTGATAGGCATTTCAAAAATTGGTGCCGATAGGCATTTCAGATATAGGTGCCGATAGGCATTTCAGATATAGTTGCCGATTTGCATTTTAAAAATAGGTGCCGATAGGCATTTCAGATATAGAAGCCGATAGGTATTTCAAATAAAGGTGTCGATAGGCATTTCAGTAATGGTTGCCGATTGGCATTTCAAATATAGGTGCTGATAGGCATTTCAGATGTAGTTTCCGATAGGCATTTCAAAAATTGGTGCCGATAGGCATTTCAGATATAGGTGCCGATAGGCATTTCAGATATAGTTGCCGATTGGCATTTTAAAAATAGGTGCCGATAGGCATTTCAGATATAGAAGCCGATAGGCATATCAAATATAGGTGCCGATAGGCATTCCAGATATGGTTGCCGATAGGCATTTCAAATATAGGTGCTGATAGGCATTTTAGATGTAGTTTCCGATAGGCATTTCAAAAATTGGTGCCGATAGGCATTTCAAATATAGGTGCCGATAGGCATTTCAGATATAGTGGCCGATTGGCATTTTAAAAATAGGTGCCGATAGGCATTTCAGATATAAAAGCCGATTGGTATTTCAAATATAGGTGTCGATAGGCATTTCAGATATGGTTGCCGATAGGCATTTCAAATATAGGTGCTAATAGGCATTTCAGATGTAGTTTCCGATAGGCATTTCAAAAACAGGTGCCGATAGGCATTTCAGATATAGGTGCCGATAGGCATTTCAGATATAGGTGCCGATAGACATTTCAGATATAGTTGCCGATTGGCATTTTAAAAATAGGTGCCGATAGGCATTTTAGATGTAGTTTCCGATAGGCATTTCAAAAATAGGTGCCGATAGGCATTTCAGATATAGGTGCCGATAGGCATATCAGATATAGTTGCCGATAGGCATTTAAAATATAGGTGCCGATAGGCATTTCAAATATAGGTGTCGATAGGCATTTCAGATATAAATGCCGAATGGCATTTCAGATATAAATGCCGAATGGCATTTCAGATATAGGTGCCGATAGGCATTTCTGATGTGGTTGCCGATAGGCATTTCAAATATAGGTGCTGATAGGCATTTCAGATGTAGTTTCCCATAGGCATTTCAAAAATAGGTGCCGATAGGCATTTCAGATATAGGTGCCGATAGGCATTTCAGATATAGTTACCGATTGGCATTTTAAAAATAGGTGCCGATAGGCATTTCAGATATAGAAGCCAATAGGCATTTCAAATATAAGTGCCGATAGGCATTCCAGATATGGTTGCCGATAGGCATTTCAAATATAGGTGCTGATAGGCGTTTCAGATGTAGTTTCCGATAGGCATTTCAAAAATTGGTGCCGATAGGCATTTTAGATATAGGTGCCGATAGGCATTTCAGATATAGTTGCCGATTGGCATTTTAAAAACAGGTGCCGATAGGCATTTCAGATTTAGAAGCCGATAGGTATTTCAAATATAGGTGTCGATAGGCATTTCAGATATGGTTGTCGATAGGCATTTCAAATATAGGAGCAGATAGGCATTTCAGATGTAGTTTCCGAAAGGCATTTTAAAAATGGGTGCCGATAGGCATTTCAGATATAGAAGCCGATAGGTGTTTCAAATATAGGTGTCGATAGGCATTTCAGATATGGTTGCCGATAGGCATTTCAAATATTGGTGCTGATAGGCATTTCAGATGTAGTTTCCGATAGGCATTTCAAAAATAGGTGCCGATAGGCATTTCAGATATAGGTGCCGATAGGCATTTCAGATATATTTGCCGATTGGCATTTTAAAAATAGGTGCCGATAGGGATTTCAGATATAGAAGCCGATAGGCATTTCAAATATAGGTGCCGATAGGCATTTCAAATATAGGTGTCGATAGGCATTTCAGATATAAATGCCGAAAGGCATTTCAGATATAGGTGCCGATAGGCATTTCTGATGTGGTTGCCGATAGGCATTTCAAATATAGGTGCTGATAGGCATTTGTGATGTAGTTTCCGATAGGCATTTCAAAAATAGGTGCCGATAGGCATTTTAGATATAGGTGCCGATAGGCATTTCAGATATAGTTGCCGATTGGCATTTTAAAAATAGGTGCCGATAGGCATTTCAGATATAGAAGCCGATAGGCATTTCAAATATAGGTGCCGATAGGCATCCCAGATATGGTTGCCGATAGGCATTTCAAATATAGGTGCTGATAGGCATTTCAGATGTAGTTTCCGATAGGCATTTCAAAAATAGGTGCCGATAGGCATTTTAGATATAGGTGCCGATAGGCATTTCAGATATAGATGCCAATTGGCATTTTAAAAATAGGTGCCGATAGGTATTTCAGATATAAGAGCCGATAGGCATTTCAAATATAGGTGCCGATAGGCATTCCAGATATGGTTGCCGATAGGCATTTCAAATATAGGTGCTGATAGGCATTTTAAATGTAGTTTCCGATAGGCATTTCAAAAATTGATGCCGATAGGCATTTCAGATATAGGTGCCGATAGGCATTTCAGATATAGTTGCCGATTGGCATTTTAAAAACAGGTGCCGATAGGCATTTCAGATATAGTTGCCAATTGGCATTTTAAAAATAGGTGTCGATAGGCATTTCAAATATAGAAGCCAATAGGCATTTCAAATATACGTGCCGATAGGCATTCCAGATATGGTTGCCGATAGGCATTTCAAATATAGGTGCTGATAGGCATTTCAGATGTAGTTTCCGATAGGCATTTCAAAAATTGGTGCCAATAGGCATTTCAGACATAGGTGCCGATAGACATTTTAGATATAATGTCCGATTGGCATTTTAAAAATAGGTGCCGATAGGCATTTCAGATATAGAAGCCGATAGGTATTTCAAATATAGGTGTCGATAGGCATTTCAGATATGGTTGCCGATATGCACTTCAAATATAGGTGCTGATAGGCATTTAAGATGTAGTTTCCGATAGGCATTTCAAAAATAGGTCCCGATAGGCATTTCAGATATAGGTGTCGATAGGCATTTCAGATATGGTTGCCGATAGGCACTTCAAATATAGGTGCTGATAGGCATTTCAGATGTAGTTTCCGATAGGCATTTCAAAAATAGGTCCCGATAGGCATTTCAGATATAGGTGCCGATAGGCATTTCAGATATAGTTGCCGATTGGCATTTTAAAAATAGGTGCCTGTTACGGCGTTTACGCAGAACAAACCCATTATGTTCACACAGAACAAACCTATAATTTGAGTGTGTGGTACAACTGCCAAGAAAGGGTCACGTGAGATATATATGTAAAGAAAAAAATGTAATGGCGTCATGCCGTAAGAACGAGTATTATGTGCTTACATTTGTAACAGGTTTATGTGAAAATAAATTTAAATTAGTGAGTAACATGTCAAGTTTCAATCAAAAATACAGTCCACTACACAATTAAGGTTGGTGCAACCAACATTTGGTCCAATCGACCGGATAGAATCAGGAAAAGCAAGTCGACAAATGACACAAGGCAGGACATCCATTTACCTGTGAGTACAATATTCCATTCTATTTCCATACAATTCCTGTTATTCAAGTGAGTCAATACTGTACAATTACAATGTCCGAATTATCAAATTTAAGGCTAAAACGCGGTCAGGCGAAAGCTAAAGTCACACGATTAAGAAACTATTTCAATAATATTGATCCAGATCAAATCAATGAAACAATTATAAGTCAATTACAAGTGCGATTGACGAAAATCGATTCTCTCTGGGATGAATTTAACGATATTCAGTCTCAGATAGAATTGTTACAATTAAGCAACAATGAAACAATTGATGAATCGTGCGAGCGCGAAACATTTGAAACAGCGTATTTCAGCATAATTAGTGAAATACGTGTAACTATTGACCATTTTGTACGAGAACCACAATTCAATATCAATACTAGCAATAATAGCATCGACAATATTTCAATTCACAGTGAAAATGGCAACAATGTTCAATACAATATGCAATCGATTAAATTACCAACAATTAAACTACCCAATTTTCAAGGCTTATATGATCAGTGGCTCGAGTTCAGGGATGCATATAGCGCATTGATACACAATAATCAATCATTAAGTACAATTCAAAAATTCTATTACTTAAAATCGTCTTTAGAAGATCGTGCTTCAGACGTAATAAAATCATTAGAGGTAACAGCTGCAAATTACCCTATTGCATGGCAATTATTGCAAGATCGATATGAAAATAAAAGATTAATAGTTCATAACCATGTTAAGGCTATATTTTCGATATCAACAATAGACAATGAATCGCACATTGAGTTGCGTGGGCTCTTTGAAACAATTACAAAAAATTTGCGTGCGTTAAGATCATTAGGTTAAGCGGTCGATGAATGGGATACACTATTGGTTTACATCATAGTTTCCAAATTAGATCCAGTTACCCGTCGCGATTGGGAGGGGTACAAAACCGAAGGCGAACTTCCGACAATGGAAGATATCAATAAATTTCTTAAAAATAAATGCGCGTTACTAGAAAATCTAGAATACAGCAAAAATGAAATCAATTCTATCGCGAACAATAAAAACAAAAGATCTAGCACGTCATTAGTTACAACCGACAAAACTTTAAAATGTTATTTATGTAATCAATCCCACTTGATTTACAGGTGCGAATCATTTCTGAAATTGCCAATAAGTTCCCGCTTACAAGAAATAAAAAAATTAAAATTGTGCAACAATTGTTTAAAACCGGGTCATATTGCTCGTGATTGCACGCGTTCACACTGCAGAAGGTGCGATAAACAACACAATACCTTGTTACATATCGATCAAGCAGAGAATGTAGGAACCGCGACTCAGGTAGTTACTGCCCATTCAACAATTAATAATCTCAACCAGACTCAAATTTTGTTGTCCACTGCTACAATAAGAGTGAAAGACAAACATGGCAATAGTCACAGAGTGAGAGCGCTACTAGACAGCGGCTCACAAAGCAGTTTCATAACAGCCAAACTTTGCGATCAGCTGGGGTTACAAAAAATAAAATACGACTGCGCCATCAAGGGCGTAGGTGAAGTATTAGGAAATGTAAATCACAGGGCACAAGTTAAAATTGCGTCTATTCACGATGAGTTCAATAAATTCATAAACTGTCTTGTTTTAACGAAAATCATAGACAACATACCAAATTCCACATTTGACGCTCGAAACCTAAAAATCGAAGAGGGGTTAAAACTAGCTGACCCCACCTTCCACACAACAGGACCGATAGATATCCTAATAGGGGGTAGCACATTTTGGGAACTGCTGTGTCAGGACCAAAAACCTTTAGGTAAGGGCAAGCCGATCCTGCAAAAAACAAAGCTAGGTTGGTTGGTCGCGGGCAATTTACAATGCAATTCAGTATGGGAATCAATCAGTTGTTTCACCACGCAAGTGAACAACTCCCTTAACGACCAGCTAACCAAATTCTGGAAAATCGAGGAGTGTTTAGAACCCGAAAACCGTTCAATTTCTGATAAATTTTGCGAGTCACATTTCGTCGACAATGTTAGGCGCGACAAGACAGGGCGTTTCACGGTTTCAATCCCATTAAATGAAAACGTTAACAAATTAGGCGAGTCTAAACAAATGGCTCAAAACCGATTCGACTCGTTAGAAAGGCGACTAAAAAGCAATCCAATCCTAAAAATGGAATATGTTACGTTTATGACCGATTATGAAAGGTTGGGACATATGTCTAAGGTAAATGAAACCAACTCAGGAAACAATATAGTTATTATCTGCCACATCATGCGGTAGTGAAAGAGTCTAGCATCACAACAAGGGTTCGTGTAGTTTTTGATGCGTCGGCAAAAACTGACAGTGGCGTATCATTAAACGATGTACAATATAGTGGTCCAACCATACAGAATGAACTATTTTCTATTATTCTCAGATTTAGACGACATAAATACGCGATTACAGCTGACATTTCTAAAATGTATAGGCAAATATTAGTAGCACCAGAACAGCGATGTTTACAAAAAATATTATGGCGGGCAAATTCGCAAGACGATCTACAGTGTTACGAATTGAACACTGTGACGTATGGAACGGCCTCAGCGCCATTCTTAGCTACCAGGTGTCTATATCAGTTAGCCCTCGATAACAAAACAAAAAACCCACTAATCAGTACAATAATAAAGAACGACTTTTATGTCGATGACTTGTTAACAGGTTCGGACTCAGTTGACGAACTGGTGCAAATACAGAGGAATATAACCGACATATTACAAGGTGGCGGTTTTGTATTGCGTAAATGGTTAACAAACAAGCAAGAATTATACGATCAATTTAAGGTCAATAACGATCTAGAAGCCAATATTTTGTACATAGGTGAACAATCCAATAAAACGTTAGGCGTTCAATGGAATGCGGGGCTTGATAGCATACAATATTCTATTAATCTTCAGAAACCTCTAAACGTAACAAAACGCACAATACTTTCAAGCATCGCACAGTTATTTGATCCATTGGGTTTGCTGGGTCCTATCATTGTTGTGGCAAAATTGATTATTCAATCGTTGTGGCAATCAAACTTAAATTGGGATGACAATATATCCCCCGATATCTACAATAAATGGGTAACGTTTGAGAACAACCTACATTTGTTAAATGAACTCAGTATACCTCGACACATATTTCCGTCCATCTCAGTGCGAATAGAAATGCATGGGTTTTCCGACGCATCGGAAAAGGCATACGGTGCATGCATATTTATAAGATATCAAAATCCATCTGGATCATACGTGTCAAACATCTTATGTGCAAGGTCTAGGGTAGCACCCCTCAAGCAGTTAAGTTTGCCTCGACTAGAATTATGCGGTGCATTACTACTATCGGATCTGGTGCATAAGGTACGCGATTCTATTGACATAAAATTCGATGAATACTATTTTTGGAGCGATTCCACAATAGTGCTAAACTGGATACGGGGCACGCCCAAACGGTGGAAAACGTTCGTTGCCAATCGTGTAAGTCAAATACAATCAATCACAAACGTGGAGAATTGGCATCATGTCAGTTCTGGCGATAACCCGGCTGACTTAGTGTCGCGCGGAATTAGTGTAGAACAATTACTAAACTCACAGTTGTGGTGGAAGGGACCTCAGTGGTTCTCAAAACACAATTCGGAATGGGACGTAGGGCAATCGATAGAATTTGATAGTAATAATAATTTACCAGAGCAACGTACAATTTCGTTATCTGCAATAGCATTGACGAACGATAATTTCGATATTTTCGTCAGATATTCGTCACTAACAAAATTGAAACGAGTCGTCGCGTATTGTTGTAGATTTGTGTCTAATTGTCAAGTGGCCAGACCTAACAAACAAACAGGTCCACTGACAGTGTCAGAATTACATAGCTCCCTAAGACTATTAGTTCGATTATCACAACAACAATCATTCCCTCAAGATTACGACAGCTTATCAAAACATAAGTGTGTAAACAATAAGAGTACTTTACTGTCTCTAAATCCATTTATAGACGATCTACAACTACTTAGAGTTGGGGGTCGAATCCAACAATCACTGTATGATTACGAGAAAAGGCATCCATTAATTTTGCACCCCAAACACACGCTGACCAAAATGATATTAACGGACGAACACATAAGATTAATGCATTGTGGTCCTCAACAATTACTAGCGTCCATACGGGAACAATACTGGCCAATCTCAGGTCGCAATGTTTCACGTAGCATCGTGCGACGATGCACAAAATGCTTCAAGGTAAACCCTACAAGTGTAACCTATCAAATGGGTAATTTGCCGCCCTCGCGGATACACCAGCATACACCTTTTTACAATACAGGTGTCGATTATGCAGGCCCGATCCTAATCAAAGATCGAAGGCTTCGTGGCGCGAAATTAATCAATGCTTACATATGTCTATTCATTTGCATAGCAACTAAGGCAGTGCATCTCGAGCTGGTCACAGATCTGACAACCGAAGCCTTTTTAGCGACATTAAAAAGATTCACGGCCAGGAGAGGCAAACCATGCCATCTCTTTTCAGACAATGGCACCAACTTTGTTGGCGCAAATTCTAAGTTAAAGGAACTTGCACGACTCGTCAAGTCACCCAATGTAACAGACGAATTGTCAAAGGACAATATTTCGTGGCATTTTATCCCACCCAGGGCTCCAAACTTTGGCGGGCTCTGGGAAGCTGGCGTTAAGAGTACCAAATACCATTTAAAAAGAGTGATTGGTGAATCACACCTTTCCTATGAGGACTTAAGTACAGTATTGACTCAAATCGAAGCCATCCTCAATTCCAGACCCTTAAGTCCTTTGTCGGCAGACAGTAATGATTTCGATCCTTTAACGCCTTCACACTTCCTCATTGGAAGAACACTCACAGCTCTACCCGAGCCAAGTTTAATTGACATTCCAACAACGCGACTATCAAGATTCAAGTACTTGCAACAGCTGGTACAACATTTTTGGGCACGTTGGAGCAAGGAATACGTCTCCGAACTCCAATCACGGTCAAAATGGAAGCAACAGTCATCAGCGTTGCTAACGAAGGGCACGCTAGTCATCATCAAGGAGGATGATCAGCCTCCCCTTCGGTGGCGCCTTGGGCGCATAGTGGAGTTACATCCGGGCAGCGACGGAATCATCCGAGTCGTTAGTGTAAACACGACTTCTGGCACTATTAAGAGGGCCGTATCGAAGATTTGTGTGCTGCCACTGACAGACAATTGAGTTATCTATTTCTATTACTATTTGCCGATTACAAATGTTTAAGTTAAAATTTCAATTTGTGTCTTTTTATTTTGAAAGTACCTTTCAAGGCGGGCCAAGATGTTACGGCGTTTACGCAGAACAAACCCATTATGTACACACAGAACAAACCTATAATTTGAGTGTGTGGTACAACTGCGAAGAAAGGGTCACGTGAGATATATATGTACGAAAAAAGGGGTAATGGCGTCATGCCGTAAGAACGAGTATTATGTGCTTACTTTTGTAACAGGTTTATGTGAAAATAAATTTAAATTAGTGAGTAACATGTCAAGTTTCAATCAAAAATACAGTCCACTACACAATTAAGGTTGGTGCAACCAACAGTGCCGATAGGCATTTTAGATGTAGTTTCCGATAGGCATATTAAAAATAGATGCCGATAGGCATTTCAGATATAGGTGCCGATAGGCATATCAGATATAGTTGCCGATAGGCATTTAAAATATAGGTGCCGATAGGCATTTCAAATATAGGTGTCGATAGGCATTTCAGATATAAATGCCGAAAGGCATTTCAGATATAGGTGCCGATAGGCATTTCTGATGTGGTTGCCGATAGGCATTTCAAATATAGGTGCTGATAGGCATTTCAGATGTAGTTTTCGATAAACATTTCAAAAATAGGTGCCGATAGGCATTTCAGATATAGGTGCCGATAGGCACTTCAGATATAGTTGCCGATTGGTATTTAAAAAATAGGTGCCGATAGGCATTTCAGATATAGAAGCCGATAGGTATTTCAAATATAGGTGTCGATAGGCATTTCAGATATGGTTGCCGATAGGCATTTCAAATATAGGTGCTGATAGGCATTTTAGATGTAGTTTCCGATAGGCATTTCAAAAATAAGTGCCGATAGGCATTTCAGATATAGGTGCCGATAGGCATTTCAGATATATTTGCCGATTGGCATTTTAAAAATAAGTGTCGATAGGCATTTCAGATATAGATGCCGATAGGCATTTCAAATATAGGTGCCGATAGGCATTCCAGATATGGTTGCCGATAGGCATTTCAAATATAGGTGCTGATAGGCATTTGTGATGTAGTTTCCGATAGGCATTTCAAAAATAGGTGCCGATAGGCATTTCAGATATAGGTGCCGATAGGCATTTCAGATATAGTTGCCGATTGGCATTTTAAAAATAGGTGCCGATAGGCATTTCAGATATAGAAGTCGATAGGCATTTCAAATATAGGTGCCGATAGGCATTCCAAATATGGTTGCCGATAGGCATTTCAAATATAGGTGCTGATAGGCATTTCAGATGTAGTTTCCGATAGGCATTTCAAAAATAGGTGCCGATAGGCATTTCAGATATAGGTGCCGATAGGCATTTCAGATATAGTTGCCGATTGGCATTTTAAAAACAGGTGCCGATAGGCATTTCAGATATAGTTGCCAATTGGCATTTTAAAAATAGGTGTCGATAGGCATTTCAGATATAGAAGTCGATAGGCATTTCAAATATAGGTGCCGATAGGCATTCCAAATATGGTTGCCGATAGGCATTTCAAATATAGGTGATGATAGGCATTTCAGATGTAGTTTCCGATAGGCATTTCAAAAATAGGTTCCGATAGGCATTTCAGATATAGGTGCCGATAGGCATTTCAGATATAGTTGCCGATTGGCATTTTAAAAATAGGTTCCGATAGGCATTTCAGATATAGGTGCCGATAGGCATTTCAGATATAGTTGCCGATTGGCATTTTAAAAATAGGTGCCGATAGGCATTTTAGATATAGTTGCCGATTGGCATTTTAAAAATAGGTGCTGATAGGCATTTTAGATGTAGTTTCCGATAGGCATTTCAAAAATAGGTGCCGATAGGCATTTCAGATATAGGTGCCGATAGGCATATCAGATATAGTTGCCGATAGGCATTTAAAATATAGGTGCCGATAGGCATTTCAAATATAGGTGTCGATAGGCATTTCAGATATAAATACCGAAAGGCATTTCAGATATAGGTGCCGATAGGCATTTCTGATGTGGTTGCCGATAGGCATTTCAAATATAGGTGCTGATAGGCATTTCAGATGTCGTTTTCGATAAGCATTTCAAAAATAGGTGCCGATAGGCATTTCAGATATAGGTGCCGATAGACACTTCAGATATAGTTGCCGATTGGCATTTTAAAAATAGGTGCCGATAGGCATTCCAGATATGTTTGCCGATAGGCATTTCAAATATAGGTGCTGATAGGCATTCCAGATGTAGTTTCCGATAGGCATTTCAAAAATTGGTGCCGATAGGCATTTCAGATATAGGTGCCGATAGGCATTTCAGATATAGTTACCGATTCGCATTTTAAAAATAGGTGCCGATAGGCATTTCAGATATAGAAGCTGATAGGCATTTCAAATATAGGTGCCGATAGGCATTCCAGATATGGTTGCCGATAGGCATTTCAAATATAGGTGCTGATAGGCATTTCAGATGTAGTTTCCGATAGGCATTTCAAAAATTAGTGCCGATAGGCATTTCAGATATAGGTGCCGATAGGCATTTCAGACATAGGTGCCGATAGGCATTTCAGATATAGTTGCCGATTGGCATTTTAAAAATAAGTGTCGATAGGCATTTCAGATATAGAAGCCGATAGGCATTTCAAATATAGGTGCCGATAGGCATTCCAGATATGTTTGCCGATAGGCATTTCAAATATAGGTGCTGATAGGCATTCCAGATGTAGTTTCCGATAGGCATTTCAAAAATTGGTGCCGATAGGCATTTCAGATATAGGTGCCGATAGGCATTTCAGATATAGTTACCGATTGGCATTTTAAAAATAGGTGCCGATAGGCATTTCAGATATAGAAGCTGATAGGCATTTCAAATATAGGTGCCGATAGGCATTCCAGATATGGTTGCCGATAGGCATTTCAAATATAGGTGCTGATAGGCATTTCAGATGTAGTTTCCGATAGGCATTTCAAAAATAGGTGCCGATAGGCATTTCAGATATAGGTGCCGATAGGCATTTCAGATATAGTTGCCAATTGGCATTTTAAAAATAGGTGCCGATAGGCATTTCAGATATAGAAGCCGATAGGCATTTCAAATATAGGTGCCGATAGGCATTCCAGATATGGTTGCCGATAGGCATTTCAAATATAGGTGCTGATAGGCATTTTAGATATAGTTGCCGATTGGCATTTTAAAAACAGGTGCCGATAGGCATTTCAGATATAGAAGCCGATAGGTATTTCAAATATAGGTGCCGATTGGCATTTCAGATATGGTTGCTGATAGGCATTTCAAATATAGGAGCAGATAGGCATTTCAGATGTAGTTTCCGTAAGGCATTTCAAAAATAGGTGCCGATAGACATTTCAGATATAGGTGCCGATAGGCATTTCAGATATAGTTGCCGATTGGCATTTTAAAACTAGGTGCCGATAGGCATTTCAGTTATAGAAGCCGATAGGCATTTCAAATATAGGTGCCGATAGGCATTCCAGATATGGTTGCCGATAGGTTTTTCAAATATAAGTGCTGATAGGCATTTCAGATGTAGTTTCCGATAGGCATTTCAAAAATAGGTACCAATAGGCATTTCAGATATAGGTGCCGATAGGCATTTCAGATATAGTTGCCAATAGGCGTTTTAAAAATAGGTGTCGATAGGCAATTCAAATATAGAAGCCGATAGGCATTTCAAATATAGGTGCCGATAGGCATTCCAGATATGGTTGCCGATAGGCATTTCAAATATAGGTGCTGATAGGCATTTCAGATGTAGTTTCCGATAGGCATTTCAAAAATTGGTGCCGATAAGCATTTCAGATATAGGTGCCGATAGGCATTTCAGATATAGTTGCCGATTGGCATTTTAAAAATAGGTGCCGATAGGCATTTCAGATATAGAAGCCGATAGGTATTTCAAATATGGGTGTCGATAGGCATTTCAGATATGGTTGCCGATAGGCATTTCAAATATATGTGCCGATAGCCATTTCAGATATCGGTGCCGATAGGCATTTCAGATATAGTTGCCGATTGGCATTTTAAAAATAGGTGCCGATAGGCATTTTAGATGTAGTTTCCGACAGGCATTTCAAAAATAGGTGCCGATAGGTATTTCAGATATAGGTGCCGATAGGCATATCAGATATAGTTGCGATAGGCATTTAAAATATAGGTGCCGATAGGCATTTCAAATATAGGTGTCGATAGGCATTTCAGATATAAATGCCGAAAGGCATTTCAGATATAGGTGCCGATAGGCATTTCTGATGTGGTTGCCGATAGGCGTTTCAAATATAGGTGCTGATAGGCATTTCAGATGTAGTTTTCGATAGGCATTTCAAAAATAGGTGCCGATAAGCATTTTAGGTATAGGTGCCGATAGGCATTTCAGATATAGTTGCCGATTGGCATTTTAAAAATAGGTGACGATAGGCATTTCAGATATAGAAGCCGATAGGCATTTCAAATATAGGTGCCGATAGGCATTCCAGATATGGTTGCCGATAGGCATTTCAAATATAGGTGCTGATAGGCATTTCAGATGTAGTTTCCGATAGGCATTTCAAAAATTAATGCCGATAGGCATTTCAGATATAGGTGCCGATAGGCATTTCAGATATAGTTGTCGATTGGCATTTTAAAAATAGGTGCCGATAGGCTTTTCAGATATAGAAGCCGATAGGTATTTCAAATATAGGTGTCGATAGGCATTTCAGATATGGTTGCTGATAGGCATTTCAAATATAGGTGCTGATAGGCATTTCAGATGTAGTTTCCGATAGGCATTTCAAAAATTGGTGCCGATAAGCATTTCAGATATAGGTGCCGATAGGCATTTCAGATATAGTTGCCGATTGGCATTTTAAAAATAGGTGCCGATAGGCATTTCAGATATAGAAGCCGATAGGTATTTCAAATATAGGTGTCGATAGGCATTTCAGATATGGTTGCCGATAGGCATTTCAAATATATGTGCCGATAGCCATTTCAGATATAGGTGCCGATAGGCATTTCAGATATAGTTGCCGATTGGCATTTTAAAAATAGGGGCCGATAGGCATTTTAGATGTAGTTTCCGATAGGCATTTCAAAAATAGGTGCCGATAGGTATTTCAGATATAGGTGCCGATAGGCATATCAGATATAGTTGCCGATAGGCATTTAAAATATAGGTGCCGATAGGCATTTCAAATATAGGTGTCGATAGGCATTTCAGATATAAATGCCGAAAGGCATTTCAGATATAGGTGCCGATAGGCATTTCTGATGTGGTTGCCGATAGGCGTTTCAAATATAGGTGCTGATAGGCATTTCAGATGTAGTTTTCGATAGGCGATTCAAAAATAGGTGCCGATAAGCATTTCAGGTATAGGTGCCGATAGGCATTTCAGATATAGTTGCCGATTGGCATTTTAAAAATAGGTGCCGATAGGCATTTCAGATATAGAAGCCGATAGGCATTTCAAATATAGGTGCCGATGGGCATTCCAGATATGGTTGCCGATAGGCATTTCAAGTATAGGTGCTGATAGGCATTTCAGATGTAGTTTCCGATAGGCATTTCAAAAATAGGTGCCGATAGGCATTTCAGATATAGGTGCCGATAGGCATTTCAGATATAGTTGCCGATTGGCATTTTAAAAATAGGTGCCGATAGGTATTTCAGATATAGAAGCCGATAGGCATTTCAAATATAGGTGCCGATAGGCATTCCAGATATTGTTGCCGATAGGCATTTTAAATATAGGTGCTGATAGGCATTTCAGATGTAGTTTCCGATAGGCATTTCAAAAATTAATGCCGATAGGCATTTCAGATATAGGTGCCGATAGGCATTTCAGATATAGTTGTCGATTGGCATTTTAAAAATAGGTGCCGATAGGCTTTTCAGATATAGAAGCCGATAGGTATTTCAAATATAGGTGTCGATAGGCATTTCAGATATGGTTGCCGATAGGCATTTCAAATATTGGTGCTGATAGGCATTGCAGATGTAGTTTCCGATAGGCATTTCAAAAATAGGTGCCGATAGGCATTTCAGATATAGGTGCCGATAGGCATTACAGATATAGTTGCCGATTGGCATTTTAAAAATAGGTGCCGATAGGCATTTCAGATATAGAAGCCGATAGGCATTTCAAATATAGGTGCCGATAGGCATTCCAGATATGGTTGCCGATAGGCATTTCAAATATAGGTGCTGATAGGCATTTCAAATATAGGTGCTGATAGGCATTTCAAATGTAGTTTCCGATAGGCATTTCAAAAATCGGTGCCGATAGGCATTTCAGATATAGGTGCCGATTGGCATTTCAGATATAGTTGCCGATTGGCATTCTAAAAATAGGTGCCGATAGGCATTTCAGATATAAAAGCCGATAGGTATTTCAAATATAGGTGTCGATAGGCATTTCAGATATGGTTGCCGATAGGCATTTCAAATATAAGTGCTGATAGGCATTTCAGATATAGAAGCCAATAGGCATTTCAAATATAGGTGCCGATAGGCATTCCAGATATGGTTGCCGATAGGCATTTCAAATATAGGTGCTGACAGGCATTTTAGATGTAGTTTCCGATAGGCATTTCAAAAATTGGTGCCGATAGGCATTTCAGATATAGGTGCCAATAGGCATTTCAGATATAGTTGCCGATTGGCATTTTAAAAACAGGTGCCGATAGGCATTTCAGATTTAGAAGCCGATAGGTATTTCTAATATAGGTGTCGATAGGCATTTCAGATATGGTTGTCGATAGGCATTTCAAATATAGGAGCAGATAGGCATTTCAGATGTAGTTTCCGAAAGGCATTTTAAAAATAGGTGCCGATAGGCATTTCAGATATAGAAGCCGATAGGTATTTCAAATATAGGTGTCGATAGGCATTTCAGATATGGTTGCCGATAGGCATTTCAAATATTGGTGCTGATAGGCATTTTAGATGTAGTTTCCGATAGGCATTTCAAAAATAGGTGCCGATAGGCATTTCAGATATAGGTGCCGATAGGCATTTCAGATATATTTGCCGATTGGCATTTTAAAAATAGGTGCCGATAGGGATTTCAGATATAGAAGCCGTTAGGCATTTCAAATATAGGTGCCGATAGGCATTTCAAATATAGGTGTCGATAGGCATTTCAGATATAAATGCCGAAAGGCATTTCAGATATAGGTGCCGATAGGCATTTCTGATGTGGTTGCCGATAGGCATTTCAAATATAGGTGCTGATAGGCATTTGTGATGTAGTTTCCGATAGGCATTTCAAAAATAGGTGCCGATAGGCATTTTAGATATAGGTGCCGATAGGCATTTCAGATATAGTTGCCGATTGGCATTTTAAAAATAAGGGCCGATAGGCATTTCAGATATAGAAGCCGATAGGCATTTCAAATATAGGTGCCGATAGGCATTCCAGATATGGTTGCCGATAGGCATTTCAAATATAGGTGCTGATAGGCATTTCAGATGTAGTTTCCGATAGGCATTTCAAAAATAGGTGCCGATAGGCATTTTAGATATAGGTGCCGATAGGCATTTCAGATATAGATGCCAATTGGCATTTTAAAAATAGGTGCCGATAGGTATTTCAGATATAAGAGCCGATAGGCATTTCAAATATAGGTGCTGATAGGCATTCCAGATATGGTTGCCGATAGGCATTTCAAATATAGGTGCTGATAGGCATTTTAAATGTAGTTTCCGATAGGCATTTCAAAAATTGATGCCGATAGGCATTTCAGATATAGGTGCCGATAGGCATTTCAGATATAGTTTCCGATTGGCATTTTAAAAACAGGTGCCGATAGGCATTTCAGATATAGTTGTTAATTGGCATTTTAAAAATAGGTGTCGATAGGCATTTCAGATATAGAAGCCAATAGGCATTTCAAATATACGTGCCGATAGGCATTCCAGATATGGTTGCCGATAGGCATTTCAAATATAGGTGCTGATAGGCATTTCAGATGTAGTTTCCGATAGGCATTTCAAAAATTGGTGCCAATAGGCATTTCAGATATAGGTGCCGATAGGCATTTTAGATATAGTTGCCGATTGGCATTTTAAAAATAGGTGCCGATAGGCATTTCAGATATAGAAGCCGATAGGTATTTCAAATATAGGTGTCGATAGGCATTTCAGATATGGTTGCCGATAGGCACTTCAAATATGGGTGCTGATAGGCATTTCAGATGTAGTTTCCGATAGGCATTTCAAAAATAGGTCCCGATAGGCATTTCAGATATAGGTGCCGATAGGCATTTCAGATATAGTTGCCGATTGGCATTTTAAAAATAGGTGCCGATAGGCATTTTAGATGTAGTTTCCGATAGGCATTTCAAAAATAGATGCCGATAGGCATTTCAGGTATAGGTGCCGATAGGCATATCAGATATAGTTGCCGATAGGCTTTTAAAATTTAGGTGCCGATAGGCATTTCAAATATAGGTGTCGATAGGCATTTCAGATATAAATGCCGAAAGGCATTTCAGATATAGGTGCCGATAGGCATTTCTGATATGGTTGCCGATAGGCATTTCAAACATAGGTGCTGATAGGCATTTCAGATGTAAATTTCGATAAACATTTCAAAAATAGGTGCCGATAGGCATTTCAGATATAGGTGCCGATAGGCACTTCAGATATAGTTGCCGATTGGCATTTTAAAAATAGGTGCCGATAGGCATTTCAGATATAGAAGCCGATAGGTATTTCAAATATAGGTGTCGATAGGCATTTCAGATATGTTTGCCGATAGGCATTTCAAATATAGGTGCTGATAGGCATTTCAGATGTAGTTTCCGATAGGCATTTCAAAAATAAGTGCCGATAGGCATTTCAGATATAGGTGCCGATAGGCATTTCAGATATAGTTGCCGATTGGCATTTTAAAAATAAGTGTCGATAGGCATTTCATATATAGATGCCGATAGGCATTTCAAATATAGGTGCCGATAGGCATTCCAGATATGGTTGCCGATAGGCATTTCAAATATAGGTGCTGATAGGCATTCCAGATGTAGTTTCCGACAGGCATTTCAAAAATAAGTGCCGATAGGCATTTCAGATATAGGTGCCGATAGGCATATCAGATATAGTTGCCGATAGGCATTTAAAATATAGGTATCGATAGGCATTTCAAATATAGGTGTCGATAGGCATTTCAGATATAAATGCCGAAAGGCATTTCAGATATAGGTGCCGATAGGCATTTCTGATGTGGTTGCCGATAGGCATTTCAAATATAGGTGCTGATAGGCATTTGTGATGTAGTTTCCGATAGGCATTTCAAAAATAGGTGCCGATAGGCATTTCAGATATAGGTGCCGATAGGCATTTCAGATATAGTTGCCGATTGGC
The DNA here is from genome assembly GCA_034508555.1 of Venustoraphidia nigricollis. Classification (NCBI taxonomy): domain Eukaryota; kingdom Metazoa; phylum Arthropoda; class Insecta; order Raphidioptera; family Raphidiidae; genus Venustoraphidia; species Venustoraphidia nigricollis. The sequence continues at coordinate 24,996 of JAVRKA010000471.1, forward strand.
ATTTTAAAAATAGGTGCCGATAGGCATTTCAGATATAGAAGCCGATAGGCATTTAAAATATAGGTGCCGATAGGCAATCTAAATATGGTTGCCGATAGGCTTTTCAAATATAGGTGCTGATAGGCATTTCAGATGTAGTTTCCGATAGGCATTTCAAAAATAGGTGCCGATAGGCATTTTAGATATAGGTGCCGATAGGCATTTCAGATATAGTTGCCGATTGGCATTTTAAAAACAGGTGCCGATAGGCATTTCAGATATAGTTGCCAATTGGCATTTTAAAAATAGGTGTCGATAGGCATTTTAGATATAGAAGCCGATAGGCATTTCAAATATAGGTGTCGATAGGCATTTCAGATATGGTTGCCGATATGCACTTCAAATATAGGTGATGATGGGCATTTCAGATGTAGTTTCCGATTGGCATTTCAAAAATAGGTTCCGATAGGCATTTCAGATATAGGTGCCGATAGGCATTTCAGATGTAGTTGCCGATTGGCTTTTTAAAAATAGGTGCCGATAGGCATTTTAGATGTAGTTTCCGATAGGCATTTCAAAAATAGGTGCCGATAGGCATTTCAGATATAGGTGCCGATAGGCATTTCAGATATAGTTGCCGATTGGCATTTTAAAAATAGGTGCCGATAGGCATTTTAGATGTAGTTTCCGATAGGCATTTCAAAAATAGGTGCCGATAGGCATTTCAGATATAGGTGCCGATAGGCATATCAGATATAGTTGCCGATAGGCATTTAAAATATAGGTGCCGATAGGCATTTCAAATATAGGTGTCAATAGGCATTTCAGATATTATAAATACCGAAAGGCATTTCAGATATAGGTGCCGATAGGCATTTCTGATGTGGTTGCCGATAGGCATTTCAAATATAGGTGCTGATAGGCATTTCATATGTCGTTTTCGATAAGCATTTCAAAAATAGGTGCCGATAGGCATTTCAGATATAGGTGCCGATAGGCACTTCAGATAAAGTTGCCGATTGGCATTTTAAAAATAGGTGCCGATAGGCATTTCAGATATAGAAGCCGATAGGTATTTCAAATATAGGTGTCGATAGGCATTTCAGATATGGTTGCCGATAGGCATTTCAAATATAGGTGCTGATAGGCATTTCAGATGTAGTTTCCAAAAGGCATTTCAAAAATTAGTGCCGATAGGCATTTCAGATATAGGTGCCGATAGGCATTTCAGATATAGAAGCTGATAGGCATTTCAAATATAGGTGCCGATAGGCATTCCAGATATGGTTGCCGATAGGCATTTCAAATATAGGTGCTGATAGGCATTTCAAATGTAGTTTCCGATAGGCATTTCAAAAATAGGTGCCGATAGGCATTTCAGATATAGGTGCCGATAGGCATTTCAGATATAGTTGCCAATTGGCATTTTAAAAATAGGTGCCGATAGGCATTTCAGATATAGAAGCCGATAGGCATTTCAAATATAGGTGCCGATAGGCATTCCAGATATGGTTGCCGATAGGCATTTCAAATATAGGTGCTGATAGGCATTTGAGATATAGTTGCCGATTGGCATTTTAAAAACAGGTGCCGATAGGCATTTCAGATATAGAAGCCGATAGGTATTTCAAATATAGGTGTCTATTGGCATTTCAGATATGGTTGCTGATAGGCATTTCAAATATAGGAGCAGATAGGCATTTCAGATGTAGTTTCCGTAAGGCATTTAAAAAATAGGTGCCGATAGACATTTCAGATATAGGTGCCGATAGGCATTTCAGATTAAGTTGCCGATTGGCATTTTAAAAATAGGTGCCGATAGGCATTTCAGTAATATAAGCCGATAGGCATTTCAAATATAGGTGCCGATAGGCATTCCAGATATGGTTGCCGATAGGTTTTTCAAATATAAGTGCTGATAGGCATTTCAGATGTAGTTTCCGATAGGCATTTCAAAAATAGGTACCAATAGGCATTTCAGATATAGGTGCCGATAGGCATTTCAGATATAGTTGCCAATAGGCGTTTTAAAAATAGGTGTCGATAGGCAATTCAAATATAGAAGCCGATAGGCATTTCAAATATAGGTGCCGATAGGCATTCCAGATATGGTTGCCGATAGGCATTTCAAATATAGGTGCTGATAGGCATTTCAGATGTAGTTTCCGATAGGCATTTCAAAAATTGGTGCCGATAAGCATTTCAGATATAGGAGCCGATAGGCATTTCAGATATAGTTGCCGATTGGCATTTTAAAAATAGGTGCCGATAGGCATTTCAGATATAGAAGCCGATAGGTATTTCAAATATGGGTGTCGATAGGCATTTCAGATATGGTTGCCGATAGGCATTTCAAATATATGTGCCGATAGCCATTTCAGATATCGGTGCCGATAGGCATTTCAGATATAGTTGCCGATTGGCATTTTAAAAATAGGTGCCGATAGGCATTTTAGATGTAGTTTCCGACAGGCATTTCAAAAATAGGTGCCGATAGGTATTTCAGATATAGGTGCCGATAGGCATATCAGATATAGTTGCGATAGGCATTTAAAATATAGGTGCCGATAGGCATTTCAAATATAGGTGTCGATAGGCATTTCAGATATAAATGCCGAAAGGCATTTCAGATATAGGTGCCGATAGGCATTTCTGATGTAGTTGCCGATAGGCGTTTCAAATATAGGTGCTGATAGGCATTTCAGATGTAGTTTTCGATAGGCATTTCAAAAATAGGTGCCGATAAGCATTTCAGGTATAGGTGCCGATAGGCATTTCAGATATAGTTGCCGATTGGCATTTTAAAAATAGGTGCCGATAGGCATTTCAGATATAGAAGCCGATAGGCATTTCAAATATAGGTGCCGATAGGCATTCCAGATATGGTTGCCGATAGGCATTTCAAATATAGGTGCTGATAGGCATTTCAGATGTAGTTTCCGATAGGCATTTCAAAAATTAATGCCGATAGGCATTTCAGATATAGTTGTCGATTGGCATTTTAAAAATAGGTGCCGATAGGCTTTTCAGATATAGAAGCCGATAGGTATTTCAAATATAGGTGTCGATAGGCATTTCAGATATGGTTGCTGATAGGCATTTCAAATATTGGTGCTGATAGGCATTGCAGATGTAGTTTCCGATAGGCATTTCAAAAATAGGTGCCGATAGGCATTTCAGATATAGGTGCCGATAGGCATTACAGATATAGTTGCCGATTGGCATTTTAAAAATAGGTGCCGATAGGCATTTCAGATATAGAAGCCGATAGGCATTTCAAATATAGCTGCCGATAGGCATTCCAGATATGGTTGCCGATAGGCATTTCAAATATAGGTGCTGATAGGCATTTCAAATATAGGTGCTGATAGGCATTTCAGATGTAGTTTCCGATAGGCATTTCAAAAATTGGTGCCGATAAGCATTTCAGATATAGGTGCCGATAGGCATTTCAGATATAGTTGCCGATTGGCATTTTAAAAATAGGTGCCGATAGGCATTTCAGATATAGAAGCCGATAGGTATTTCAAATATAGGTGTCGATAGGCATTTCAGATATGGTTGCCGATAGGCATTTCAAATATATGTGCCGATAGCCATTTTAGATATAGGTGCCGATAGGCATTTCAGATATAGTTGCCGATTGGCATTTTAAAAATAGGGGCCGATAGGCATTTTAGATGTAGTTTCCGATAGGCATTTCAAAAATAGGTGCCGATAGGTATTTCAGATATAGGTGCCGATAGGCATATCAGATATAGTTGCCGATAGGCATTTAAAATATAGGTGCCGATAGGCATTTCAAATATAGGTGTCGATAGGCATTTCAGATATAAATGCCGAAAGGCATTTCAGATATAGGTGCCGATAGGCATTTCTGATGTGGTTGCCGATAGGCGTTTCAAATATAGGTGCTGATAGGCATTTCAGATGTAGTTTTTGATAGGCATTTCAAAAATAGGTGCCGATAAGCATTTCAGGTATAGGTGCCGATAGGCATTTCAGATATAGTTGCCGATTGGCATTTTAAAAATAGGTGCCGATAGGCATTTCAGATATAGAAGCCGATAGGCATTTCAAATATAGGTGCCGATGGGCATTCCAGATATGGTTGCCGATAGGCATTTCAAGTATAGGTGCTGATAGGCATTTCAGATGTAGTTTCCGATAGGCATTTCAAAAATAGGTGCCGATAGGCATTTCAGATATAGGTGCCGATAGGCATTTCAGATATAGTTGCCGATTGGCATTTTAAAAATAGGTGCCGATAGGTATTTCAGATATAGAAGCCGATAGGCATTTCAAATATAGGTGCCGATAGGCATTCCAGATATGGTTGCCGATAGGCATTTCAAATATAGGTGCTGATAGGCATTTCAGATGTAGTTTCCGATAGGCATTTCAAAAATTAATGCCGATAGGCATTTCAGATATAGGTGCCGATAGGCATTTCAGATATAGTTGTCGATTGGCATTTTAAAAATAGGTGCCGATAGGCTTTTCAGATATAGAAGCCGATAGGTATTTCAAATATAGGTGTCGATAGGCATTTCAGATATGGTTGCCGATAGGCATTTCAAATATTGGTGCTGATAGGCATTGCAGATGTAGTTTCTGATAGGCATTTCAAAAATAGGTGCCGATAGGCATTTCAGATATAGGTGCCGATAGGCATTACAGATATAGTTGCCGATTGGCATTTTAAAAATAGGTGCCGATAGGCATTTCAGATATAGAAGCCGATAGGCATTTCAAATATAGGTGCCGATAGGCATTCCAGATATGGTTGCCGATAGGCATTTCAAATATAGGTGCTGATAGGCATTTCAAATATAGGTGCTGATAGGCATTTCAAATGTAGTTTCCGATAGGCATTTCAAAAATCGGTGCCGATAGGCATTTCAGATATAGGTGCCGATTGGCATTTCAGATATAGTTGCCGATTGGCATTTTAAAAATAAGTGCCGATAGGCATTTCAGATATAGAAGCCGATAGGCATTTCAAATATAGGTGCCGATAGGCATTCCAGATATGGTTGCCGATAGGCATTTCAAATATAGGTGCTGATAGGCATTTCAGATGTAGTTTCCGATAGGCATTTCAAAAATAGGTGCCGATGGGCATTTCAGATATAGGTGCCGATAGGCATTTCAGATATAGAAGCCGATAGGCATTTCAAATATAGGTTCCGATAAGCATTCCAGATATGGTTGCCGATAGGCATTTCAAATATAGGTGCTGATAGGCATTTCAGATGTAGTTGCCGATAGGCATTTCAAAAATTGGTGCCGATAGGCATTCCAGATATAGGTGCCGATAGGCATTTCAGATATAGTTGCCGATTGGCATTCTAAAAATAGGTGCCGATAGGCATTTCAGATATAAAAGCCGATAGGTATTTCAAATATAGGTGTCGATAGGCATTTCAGATATGGTTGCCGATAGGCATTTCAAATATAAGTGCTGATAGGCATTTCAGATATAGAAGCCAATGGGCATTTCAAATATAGGTGCCGATAGGCATTCCAGATATGGTTGCCGATAGGCATTTCAAATATAGGTGCTGATAGGCGTTTTAGATGTAGTTTCCGATAGGCATTTCAAAAATTGGTGCCGATAGGCATTTCAGATATAGGTGCCAATAGGCATTTCAGATATAGTTGCCGATCGGCATTTTAAAAACAGGTGCCGATAGGCATTTCAGATTTAGAAGCCGATAGGTATTTCAAATATAGGTGTCGATAGGCATTTCAGATATGGTTGTCGATAGGCATTTCAAATATAGGAGCAGATAGGCATTTCAGATGTAGTTTCCGAAAGGCATTTTAAAAATAGGTGCCGATAGGCATTTCAGATATAGAAGCCGATAGGTATTTCAAATATAGGTGTCGATAGGCATTTCAGATATGGTTGCCGATAGGCATTTCAAATATTGGTGCTGATAGGCATTTTAGATGTAGTTTCCGATAGGCATTTCAAAAATAGGTGCCGATAGGCATTTCAGATATAGGTGCCGATAGGCATTTCAGATATATTTGCCGATTGGCATTTTAAAAATAGGTGCCGATAGGGATTTCAGATATAGAAGCCGTTAGGCATTTCAAATATAGGTGCCGATAGGCATTTCAAATATAGGTGTCGATAGGCATTTCAGATATAAATGCCGAAAGGCATTTCAGATATAGGTGCCGATAGGCATTTCTGATGTGGTTGCCGATAGGCATTTCAAATATAGGTGCTGATAGGCATTTGTGATGTAGTTTCCGATAGGCATTTCAAAAATAGGTGCCGATAGGCATTTTAGATATAGGTGCCGATAGGCATATCAGATATAGTTGCCGATTGGCATTTTAAAAATAAAGGCCGATAGGCATTTCAGATATAGAAGCCGATAGGCATTTCAAATATAGGTGCCGATAGGCATTCCAGATATGGTTGCCGATAGGCATTTCAAATATAGGTGCTGATAGGCATTTCAGATGTAGTTTCCGATAGGCATTTCAAAAATAGGTGCCGATAGGCATTTTAGATATAGGTGCCGATAGGCATTTCAGATATAGATGCCAATTGGCATTTTAAAAATAGGTGCCGATAGGTATTTCAGATATAAGAGCCGATAGGCATTTCAAATATAGGTGCCGATAGGCATTCCAGATATGGTTGCCGATAGGCATTTCAAATATAGGTGCTGATAGGCATTTTAAATGTAGTTTCCGATAGGCATTTCAAAAATTGATGCCGATAGGCATTTCAGATATAGGTGCCGATAGGCATTTCAGATATAGTTTCCGATTGGCATTTTAAAAACAGGTGCCGATAGGCATTTCAGATATAGTTGTTAATTGGCATTTTAAAAATAGGTGTCGATAGGCATTTCAGATATAGAAGCCAATAGGCATTTCAAATATACGTGCCGATAGGCATTCCAGATATGGTTGCCGATAGGCATTTCAAATATAGGTGCTGATAGGCATTTCAGATGTAGTTTCCGATAGGCATTTCAAAAATTGGTGCCAATAGGCATTTCAGATATAGGTGCCGATAGGCATTTTAGATATAGTTGCCGATTGGCATTTTAAAAATAGGTGCCGATAGGCATTTCAGATATAGAAGCCGATAGGTATTTCAAATATAGGTGTCGATAGGCATTTCAGATATGGTTGCCGATAGGCACTTCAAATATAGGTGCTGATAGGCATTTCAGATGTAGTTTCCGATAGGCACTTCAAAAATAGGTCCCGATAGGCATTTCAGATATAGGTGCCGATAGGCATTTCAGATATAGTTGCCGATTGGCATTTTAAAAATAGGTGCCGATAGGCATTTTAGATGTAGTTTCCGATAGGCATTTCAAAAATAGATGCCGATAGGCATTTCAGGTATAGGTGCCGATAGGCATATCAGATATAGTTGCCGATAGGCATTTAAAATTTAGGTGCCGATAGGCATTTCAAATATAGGTGTCGATAGGCATTTCAGATATAAATGCCGAAAGGCATTTCAGATATAGGTGCCGATAGGCATTTCTGATATGGTTGCCGATAGGCATTTCAAACATAGGTGCTGATAGGCATTTCAGATGTAGTTTTCGATAAACATTTCAAAAATAGGTGCCGATAGGCATTTCAGATATAGGTGCCGATAGGCACTTCAGATATAGTTGCCGATTGGCATTTTAAAAATAGGTGCCGATAGGCATTTCAGATATAGAAGCCGATAGGTATTTCAAATATAGGTGTCGATAGGCATTTCAGATATGTTTGCCGATAGGCATTTCATATATAGGTGCTGATAGGCATTTTAGATGTAGTTTCCGATAGGCATTTCAAAAATAAGTGCCGATAGGCATTTCAGATATAGGTGCCGATAGGCATTTCAGATATAGTTGCCGATTGGCATTTTAAAAGTAAGTTTCGATAGGCATTTCATATATAGATGCCGATAGGCATTTCAAATATAGGTGCCGATAGGCATTCCAGATATGGTTGCCGATAGGCATTTCAAATATAGGTGCTGATAGGCATTCCAGATGTATTTTCCGACAGGCATTTCAAAAATAAGTGCCGATAGGCATTTCAGATATAGGTGCCGATAGGCATATCAGATATAGTTGCCGATAGGCATTTAAAATATAGGTATCGATAGGCATTTCAAATATAGGTGTCGATAGGCATTTCAGATATAAATGCCGAAAGGCATTTCAGATATAGGTGCCGATAGGCATTTCTGATGTGGTTGCCGATAGGCATTTCAAATATAGTTGCTGATAGGCATTTGTGATGTAGTTTCCGATAGGCATTTCAAAAATAGGTGCCGATAGGCATTTCAGATATAGGTGCCGATAGGCATTTCAGATATAGTTGCCGATTGGCATTTTAAAAATAGGTGCCGATAGGCATTTCAGATATAGAAGCCGATAGGCATTTAAAATATAGGTGCCGATAGGCATTCCAAATATGGTTGCCGATAGGCATTTCAAATATAGGTGCTGATAGGCATTTCAGATGTAGTTTCCGATAGGCATTTCAAAAATAGGTGCCGATAGGCATTTCAGATATAGGTGCCGATAGGCATTTCAGATATAGTTGCCGATTGGCATTTTAAAAACAGGTGCCGATAGGCATTTCAGATATAGTTGCCAATTGGCATTTTAAAAATAGGTGTCGATAGGCATTTTAGATATAGAAGCCGATTGGCATTTTAAAAATAGGTGCCGATAGGCATTTCAGATATAGAAGCCGATAGGTATTTCAAATATAGGTGTCGATAGGCATTTCAGATATGGTTGCCGATAGGCACTTCAAATATAGGTGCTGATAGGCATTTCAGATGTAGTTTCCGATAGGCACTTCAAAAATAGGTCCCGATAGGCATTTCAGATATAGGTGCCGATAGGCATTTCAGATATAGTTGCCGATTGGCATTTTAAAAATAGGTGCCGATAGGCATTTTAGATGTAGTTTCCGATAGGCATTTCAAAAATAGATGCCGATAGGCATTTCAGGTATAGGTGCCGATAGGCATATCAGATATAGTTGCCGATAGGCATTTAAAATTTAGGTGCCGATAGGCATTTCAAATATAGGTGTCGATAGGCATTTCAGATATAAATGCCGAAAGGCATTTCAGATATAGGTGCCGATAGGCATTTCTGATATGGTTGCCGATAGGCATTTCAAACATAGGTGCTGATAGGCATTTCAGATGTAGTTTTCGATAAACATTTCAAAAATAGGTGCCGATAGGCATTTCAGATATAGGTGCCGATAGGCACTTCAGATATAGTTGCCGATTGGCATTTTAAAAATAGGTGCCGATAGGCATTTCAGATATAGAAGCCGATAGGTATTTCAAATATAGGTGTCGATAGGCATTTCAGATATGTTTGCCGATAGGCATTTCAAATATAGGTGCTGATAGGCATTTTAGATGTAGTTTCCGATAGGCATTTCAAAAATAAGTGCCGATAGGCATTTCAGATATAGGTGCCGATAGGCATTTCAGATATAGTTGCCGATTGGCATTTTAAAAATAAGTGTCGATAGGCATTTCATATATAGATGCCGATAGGCATTTCAAATATAGGTGCCGATAGGCATTCCAGATATGGTTGCCGATAGGCATTTCAAATATAGGTGCTGATAGGCATTCCAGATGTATTTTCCGACAGGCATTTCAAAAATAAGTGCCGATAGGCATTTCAGATATAGGTGCCGATAGGCATATCAGATATAGTTGCCGATAGGCATTTAAAATATAGGTATCGATAGGCATTTCAAATATAGGTGTCGATAGGCATTTCAGATATAAATGCCGAAAGGCATTTCAGATATAGGTGCCGATAGGCATTTCTGATGTGGTTGCCGATAGACATTTCAAATATAGTTGCTGATAGGCATTTGTGATGTAGTTTCCGATAGGCATTTCAAAAATAGGTGCCGATAGGCATTTCAGATATAGGTGCCGATAGGCATTTCAGATATAGTTGCCGATTGGCATTTTAAAAATAGGTGCCGATAGGCATTTCAGATATAGAAGCCGATAGGCATTTAAAATATAGGTGCCGATAGGCATTCCAAATATGGTTGCCGATAGGCATTTCAAATATAGGTGCTGATAGGCATTTCAGATGTAGTTTCCGAAAGGCATTTCAAAAATAGGTGCCGATAGGCATTTCAGATATAGGTGCCGATAGGCATTTCAGATATAGTTGCCGATTGGCATTTTAAAAACAGGTGCCGATAGGCATTTCAGATATAGTTGCCAATTGGCATTTTAAAAATAGGTGTCGATAGGCATTTTAGATATAGAAGCCGATAGGCATTTCAAATATAGGTGTCGATAGGCATTTCAGATATGGTTGCCGATATGCACTTCAAATATAGGTGATGATGGGCATTTCAGATGTAGTTTCCGATTGGCATTTCAAAAATAGGTTCCGATAGGCATTTCAGATATAGGTGCCGATAGGCATTTCAGATGTAGTTGCCGATTGGCTTTTTAAAAATAGGTGCCGATAGGCATTTTAGATGTAGTTTCCGATAGGCATTTCAAAAATAGGTGCCGATAGGCATTTCAGATATAGGTGCCGATAGGCATTTCAGATATAGTTGCCGATTGGCATTTTAAAAATAGGTGCCGATAGGCATTTTAGATGTGGTTTCCGATAGGCATTTCAAAAATAGGTGCCGATAGGCATTTCAGATATAGGTGCCGATAGGCATATCAGATATAGTTGCCGATAGGCATTTAAAATATAGGTGCCGATAGGCATTTCAAATATAGGTGTCGATAGGCATTTCAGATATTATAAATACCGAAAGGCATTTCAGATATAGGTGCCGATAGGCATTTCTGATGTGGTTGCCGATAGGCATTTCAAATATAGGTGCTGATAGGCATTTCAGATGTCGTTTTCGATAAGCATTTCAAAAATAGGTGCCGATAGGCATTTCAGATATAGGTGCCGATAGGCACTTCAGATAAAGTTGCCGATTGGCATTTTAAAAATAGGTGCCGATAGGCATTTCAGATATAGAAGCCGATAGGTATTTCAAATATAGGTGTCGATAGGCATTTCAGATATGGTTGCCGATAGGCATTTCAAATATAGGTGCTGATAGGCATTTCAGATGTAGTTTCCAAAAGGCATTTCAAAAATTAGTGCCGATAGGCATTTCAGATATAGGTGCCGATAGGCATTTCAGATATAGAAGCTGATAGGCATTTCAAATATAGGTGCCGATAGGCATTCCAGATATGGTTGCCGATAGGCATTTCAAATATAGGTGCTGATAGGCATTTCAAATGTAGTTTCCGATAGGCATTTCAAAAATAGGTGCCGATAGGCATTTCAGATATAGGTGCCGATAGGCATTTCAGATATAGTTGCCAATTGGCATTTTAAAAATAGGTGCCGATAGGCATTTCAGATATAGAAGCCGATAGGCATTTCAAATATAGGTGCCGATAGGCATTCCAGATATGGTTGCCGATAGGCATTTCAAATATAGGTGCTGATAGGCATTTGAGATATAGTTGCCGATTGGCATTTTAAAAACAGGTGCCGATAGGCATTTCAGATATAGAAGCCGATAGGTATTTCAAATATAGGTGTCTATTGGCATTTCAGATATGGTTGCTGATAGGCATTTCAAATATAGGAGCAGATAGGCATTTCAGATGTAGTTTCCGTAAGGCATTTAAAAAATAGGTGCCGATAGACATTTCAGATATAGGTGCCGATAGGCATTTCAGATATAGTTGCCGATTGGCATTTTAAAAATAGGTGCCGATAGGCATTTCAGTAATATAAGCCGATAGGCATTTCAAATATAGGTGCCGATAGGCATCCCAGATATGGTTGCCGATAGGTATTTCAAATATAAGTGCTGATAGGCATTTCAGATGTAGTTTCCGATAGGCATTTCAAAAATAGGTACCAATAGGCATTTCAGATATAGGTGCCGATAGGCATTTCAGATATAGTTGCCAATAGGCATTTTAAAAAAAGGTGTCGATAGGCAATTCAGATATAGAAGCCGATAGGCATTTCAAATATAGGTGCCGATAGGCATTCTAGATATGGTTGCCGATAGGCATTTCAAATATAGGTGCTGATAGGCATTTCAGATGTAGTTTCCGATAGGCATTTCAAAAATTGGTGCCGATAAGCATTTCAGATATAGGTGCCGATAGGCATTTCAGATATAGTTGCCGATTAGCATTTTAAAAATAGGTGCCGATAGGCATTTCAGATATAGAAGCCGATAGGTATTTCAAATATAGGTGTCGATAGGCATTTCAGATATGGTTGCCGATAGGCATTTCAAATATAAGTGCTGATAGGCATTTCAGATGTAGTTTCCGATAGGCATTTCAAAAATTGGTGCCGATAGGCATTTCAGATATAGGTGCCGATAGGCATTTCAGATATAGTTGCCGATTGGCATTTTAAAAATAGGTGCCGATAGGCATTTCAGATATAGAAGCCGATAGGCATATCAAATATAGGTGCCGATAGGCATTCCAGATATGGTTGCCGATAGGCATTTCAAATATAGGTGCTGATAGGCATTTTAGATGTAGTTTCCGATAGGCATTTCAAAAATTGGTGCCGATAGGCATTTCAGATATAGGTGCCGATAGGCATTTCAGATATAGTTGCCGATTGGCATTTTAAAAATAGGTGCCGATAGGCGTTTCAGATATAGAAGCCGATAGGTATTTCAAATATAGGTGTCGATAGGCATTTCAGATATGGTTGCCGATAGGCATTTCAAATATAGGTGCTAATAGGCATTTCAGATGTAGTTTCCGATAGGCATTTCAAAAACAGGTGCCGATAGGCATTTCAGATATAGGTGCCGATAGGCATTTCAGATATAGGTGCCGATAGGCATTTCAGATATAGTTGCCGATTGGCATTTTAAAAATAGGTGCCTATAGGCATTTTAGATGTAGTTTCCGATAGGCATTTCAAAAATAGGTGCCGATAGGCATTTCAGATATAGGTGCCGATAGGCATATCAGATATAGTTGCCGATAGGCATTTAAAATATAGGTGCCGATAGGCATTTCAAATATAGGTGTCGATAGGCATTTCAGATATAAATGCCGAATGGCATTTCAGATATAGGTGCCGATAGGCATTTCTGATGTGGTTCCTGATAGGCATTTCAAATATAGGTGCTGATAGGCATTTCAGATGTAGTTTCCGATAGGCATTTCAAAAATAGGTGCCGATAGGCATTTCAGATATAGGTGCCGATAGGCATTTCAGATATAGTTACCGATTGGCATTTTAAAAATAGGTGCCGATAGGCATTTCAGATATAGAAGCCAATAGGCATTTCAAATATAGGTGCCGATAGGCATTCCAGATATGGTTGCCGATAGGCATTCCAGATATGGTTGCCGATAGGCATTCCAGATATGGTTGACGATAGGCATTTCAATTATAGGTGCTGATAGGCGTTTCAGATGTCGTTTCCGATAGGCATTTCAAAAATTGGTGCCGATAGGCATATCAGATATAGGTGCCGATAGGCATTTTAGATATAGTTGCCGATTGGCATTTTAAAAACAGGTGCCGATAGGCATTTCAGATTTAGAAGCCGATAGGTATTTCAAATATAGGTGTCGATAAGCATTTCAGATATGGTTGTCGATAGGCATTTCAAATATAGAAGCAGATAGGCATTTCAGATGTAGTTTCCGAAAGGCATTTTAAAAATAGGTGCCGATAGGCATTTCAGATATAGAAGCCGATAGGTATTTCAAATATAGGTGTCGATAGGCATTTCAGATATGGTTGCCGATAGGCATTTCAAATGTTGGTGCTGATAGGCATTTCAGATGTAGTTTCCGATAGGCATTTCAAAAATAGGTGCCGATAGGCATTTCAGATATAGGTGCCGATAGGCATTTCAGATATATTTGCCGATTGGCATTTTAAAAATAGGTGCCGATAGGGATTTCAGATATAGAAGCCGATAGGCATTTCAAATATAGGTGCCGATAGGCATTTTAAATATAGGTGTCGATAGGCATTTCAGATATAAATGCCGAAAGGCATTTCAGATATTGGTGCCGATAGGCATTTCTGATGTGGTTGCCGATAGGCATTTCAAATATAGGTGCTGATAGGCATTTGTCATGTAGTTTCCGATAGGCATTTCAAAAATAGGTGCCGATAGGCATTTTTGATATAGGTGCCGATAGGCATTTCAGATATAGTTGCCGATTGGCATTTTAAAAATAGGTTCCGATAGGCATTTCAGATATAGAAGCCGATAGGCATTTCAAATATAGGTGCCGGTAGGCATTCCAGATATGGTTGCCGATAGGCATTTCAAATATAGGTGCTGATAGGCATTTCAGATGTAGTTTCCGATAGGCATTTCAAAAATAGGTGCCGATAGGCATTTTAGATATAGGTGCCGATAGGCATTTCAGATATAGATGCCAATCGGCATTTTAAAAATAGGTGCCGATAGGTATTTCAGATATAAGAGCCGATAGGCATTTCAAATATAGGTGCCGATAGGCATTCCAGATATGGTTGCCGATAGGCATTTCAAATATAGGTGCTGATAGGCATTTTAAATGTAGTTTCCGATAGGCATTTCAAAAATTGATGCCGATAGGCATTTCAGATATAGGTGCCGATAGGCATTTCAGATATAGTTGCCGATTGGCATTTTAAAAACAGGTGCCGATAGGCATTTCAGATATAGTTGCCAATTGGCATTTTAAAAATAGGTGTCGATAGGCATTTCAGATATAGAAGCCAATAGGCATTTCAAATATACGTGCCGATAGGCATTCCAGATATGGTTGCCGATAGGCACTTCAAATATAGGTGCTGATAGGCATTTCAGATGTAGTTTCCGATAGGCATTTCAAAAATAAGTGCCGATAGGCATTTCAGATATAGGTGCCGATAGGCATTTCAGATATAGTTGCCGATTGGCATTTTAAAAATAAGTGTCGATAGGCATTTCAGATATAGATGCCGATAGGCATTTCAAATATAGGTGCCGATAGGCATTCCAGATATGGTTGCCGATAGACATTTCAAATATAGGTGCTGATAGGCATTCCAGATGTAGTTTCTGATAGGCATTTCAAAAATAAGTGCCGATAGGCATTTCAGATATAGGTGCCGATAGGCATATCAGATATAGTTGCCGATAGGCATTTAAAATATAGGTATCGATAGGCATTTCAAATATAGGTGTCGATAGGCATTTCAGATATAAATGCCGAAAGGCATTTCAGATATAGGTGCCGATAGGCATTTCTGATGTGGTTGCCGATAGGCATTTCAAATGTAGGTGCTGATAGGCATTTGTGATGTAGTTTCCGATAGGCATTTCAAAAATAGGTGCCGATAGGCATTTCAGATATAGGTGCCGATAGGCATTTCAGATATAGTTACCGATTGGCATTTTAAAAATAGGTGCCGATAGGCATTTCAGATATAGAAGCCGATAGGCATTTCAAATATAGGTGCCGATAGGCATTTCAGATATAGAAGCCGATAGGCATTTCAAATATAGGTGCCGATAGGCATTCCAAATATGGTTGCCAATAGGCATTTCAAATATAGGTGATGATGGGCATTTCAGATGTAGTTTCCGATAGGCATTTCAAAAATAGGTGCCGATAGGCATTTCAGATATAGGTGCTGATAGGCATTTCAGATGTAGTTTCCGATAGGCATTTCAAAAATAGGTGCCGATAGGCATTTCAGATATAGGTGCCGATAGGCATTTCAGATATAGTTGCCGATTGGCATTTTAAAAACAGGTGCCGATAGGCATTTCAGATATAGTTGCCAATTGGCATTTTAAAAATAGGTATCGATAGGCATTTCAGATATAGAAGCCGATAGGCATTTCAAATATAGGTGTCGATAGGCATTTCAGATATGGTTGCCGATATGCACTTCAAATATAGGTGATGATGGGCATTTCAGATGTAGTTTCCGATAGGCATTTCAAAAATAGGTTCCGATAGGCATTTCAGATATAGGTGCCGATAGGCATTTCAGATATAGTTGCCGATTGGCATTTTAAAAATAGGTGCCGATAGGAATTTTAGATGTAGTTTCCGATAGGCATTTCAAAAATAGATGCCGATAGGCATTTCAGATATAGGTGCCGATAGGCATTTCAGATATAGTTGCCGATTGGCATTTTAAAAATAGGTGCCGATAGGCATTTTAGATGTAGTTTCCGATAGGCATTTCAAAAATAGGTGCCGATAGGCATTTCAGATATAGGTGCCGATAGGAATATCAGATATAGTTGCCGATAGGCATTTAAAATATAGGTGCCGATAGGCATTTCAAATATAGGTGTCGATAGGCATTTCAGATATAAATACCGAAAGGCATTTCAGATATAGGTGCCGATAGGCATTTCTGATGTGGTTGCCGATAGGCATTTCAAATATAGGTGCTGATAGGCATTTCAGATGTCCTTTTCGATAAGCATTTCAAAAATAGGTGCCGATAGGCATTTCAGATATAGGTGCTGATAGGCACTTCAGATATAGTTGCCGATTGGCATTTTAAAAATAGGTGCCGATAGGCATTTCAGATATAGAAGCCGATAGGTATTTCAAATATAGGTGTCGATAGGCATTTCAGATATAGGTGCCGATAGGCACTTCAGATATAGTTGCCGATTGGCATTTTAAAAATAGGTGCCGATAGGCATTTCAGATATAGTTGCCGATTGGCATTTTAAAAATAGGTGCCGATAGGCATTTTAGATATAGGTGCCGATAGGCATTTCAGATATAGTTGCCGATTGGCATTTTAAAAATAAGTGTCGATAGGCATATCAGATATAGAAGCCGATAGGCATTTCAAATATAGGTGCCGATAGGCATTCCAGATATGTTTGCTGATAGGCATTTCAAATATAGGTGCTGATAGGCATTCCAGATGTAGTTTCCGATAGGCATTTCAAAAATTGGTGCCTCTAGGCATTTCAGATATAGGTGCCGATAGGCATTTCAGATATAGTTACCGATTGGCATTTTAAAAATAGGTGCCGATAGGCATTTCAGATATAGAAGCTGATAGGCATTTCAAATATAGGTGCCGATAGGCATTCTAGATATGGTTGCCGATAGGCATTTCAAATAAGGGTGCTGATAGGCATTTCAGATGTAGTTTCCGATAGGCAATTCAAAAATAGGTGCCGATAGGCATTTCAGATATAGGTGCCGATAGGCATTTCAGATATAGTTGCCAATTGGCATTTAAAAAATAGGTGCCGATAGGAATTTCAGATATAGAAGCCGATAGGCATTTCAAATATAGGTGCCGATAGCATTCCAGATATGGTTGCCGATAGGCATTTCAAATATAGGTGCTGATAGGCATTTTAGATATAGTTGCCGATTGGCATTTTAAAAACAGGTGCCTATCGGCATTTCAGATATAGAAGCCGATAGGTATTTCAAATATAGGTGTCGATTGGCATTTCAGATATGGTTGCTGATAGGCATTTCAAATATAGGAGTAGATAGGCATTTCAGATGTAGTTTCCGTAAGGCATTTCAAAAATAGGTGCCGATAGACATTTCAGATATAGGTGCCGAGAGGCATTTCAGATATAGTTGCCGATTGGCATTTTAAAAATAGGTGCCGATAGGCATTTCAGTTATAGAGCCGATAGGCATTTCAAATATAGGTGCCGATAGGCATTCCAGATATGGTTGCTGATAGGTATTTCAAATATAAGTGCTGATAGGCATTTCAGATGTAGTTTCCGATAGGCATTTCAAAAATAGGTACCAATAGGCATTTCAGATATAGGTGCCGATAGGCATTTCAGATATAGTTGCCAATAGGCATTTTAAAAAGGGTGTCGATAGGCAATTCAGATATAGAAGCCGATAGGCATTTCAAGTATAGGTGCCGATAGGCATTCCAGATATGGTTGCCGATAGGCATTTCAAATATAGGTGCTGATAGGCATTTCAGATGTAGTTTCCGATAGGCATTTCAAAAATTGGTGCCGATAAGCATTTCAGATATAGGTGCCGATAGGCATTTCAGATATAGTTGCCGATTGGCATTTTAAAAATAGGTGCCGATAGGCATTTCAGATATAGAAGCCGATAGGTATTTCAAATATAGGTGTCGATAGGCATTTCAGATATGGTTGCCGATAGGCATTTCAAATATATGTGCCGATAGCCATTTCAGATATAGGTGCCGATAGGCATTTCAGATATAGTTGCCGATTGGCATTTTAAAAATAGGTGCCGATAGGCATTTTAGATGTAGTTTCCGATAGGCATTTCAAAAATAGGTGCCGATAGGTATTTCAGATATAGGTGCCGATAGGCATATCAGATATAGTTGCCGATAGGCATTTGAAATATAGGTGCCGATAGGCATTTCAAATATAGGTGTCGATAGGCATTTCAGATATAAATGCCGAAAGGCATTTCAGATATAGGTGCCGATAGGCATTTCTGATGTGGTTGCCGATAGGCGTTTCAAATATAGGTGCTGATAGGCATTTCAGATGTAGTTTTCGATAGGCATTTAAAAAATAGGTGCCGATAAGCATTTCAGGTATAGGTGCCGATAGGCATTTCAGATATAGTTGCCGATTGGCATTTTAAAAATAGGTGCCGATAGGCATTTCAGATATAGAAGCCGATAGGCATTTCAAATATAGGTGCCGATAGGCATTCCAGATATGGTTGCCGATAGGCATTTCAAATATAGGTGCTGATAGGCATTTCAGATAGGCATTTCAAAAATTAATGCCGATAGGCATTTCAGATATAGGTACCGATAGGCATTTCAGTTATAGTTGTCGATTGGCATTTTAAAAATAGGTGCCGATAGGCTTTTCAGATATAGAAGCCGATAGGTATTTCAAATATAGGTGTCGATAGGCATTTCAGATATGGTTGCCGATAGGCATTTCAAATATTGGTGCTGATAGGCATTGCAGATGTAGTTTCCGATAGGCATTTCAAAAATAGGTGCCGATAGGCATTACAGATATAGTTGCCGATTGGCATTTTAAAAATAGGTGCCGATAGGCATTTCAGATATAGAAGCCGATAGGCATTTCAAAAATAGGTACCAATAGGCATTTCAGATATAGGTGCCGATAGGCATTTCAGATATAGTTGCCAATAGGCATTTTAAAAATAGGTGTCGATAGGCAATTCAGATATAGAAGCCGATAGGCATTTCAAATATAGGTGCCGATAGGCATTCCAGATATGGTTGCCGATAGGCATTTCAAAAACAGGTGCTGATAGGCATTTCAGATGTAGTTTCCGATAGGCATTTCAAAAATTGGTGCCGATAAGCATTTCAGATATAGGTGCCGATAGGCATTTCAGATATAGTTGCCGATTGGCATTTTAAAAATAGGTGCCGATAGGCATTTCAGATATAGAAGCCGATAGGTATTTCAAATATAGGTGTCGATAGGCATTTCAGATATGGTTGCCGATAGGCATTTCAAATATATGTGCCGATAGCCATTTCAGATATAGGTGCTGATAGGCATTTCAGATATAGTTGCCGATTGGCATTTTAAAAATAGGTGCCGATAGGCATTTTAGATGTAGTTTCCGATAGGCATTTCAAAAATAGGTGCCGATAGGTATTTCAGATATAGGTGCCGATAGGCATATCAGATATAGTTGCCGATAGGCATTTAAAATATAGGTGCCGATAGGCATTTCAAATATAGGTGTCGATAGGCATTTCAGATATAAATGCCGAAAGGCATTTCAGATATAGGTGCCGATAGGCATTTCTGATGTGGTTGCCGATAGGCGTTTCAAATATAGGTGCTGATAGGCATTTCAGATGTAGTTTCCGATAGGCATTTCAAAAATAGGTGCCGATAGGCATTTCAGATATAGGTGCCGATAGGCATTTCAGATATAGTTACCGATTGGCATTTTAAAAATAGGTGCCGATAGGCATTTCAGATATAGAAGCCAATAGGCATTTCAAATATAGGTGCCGATAGGCATTCCAGATATGGTTGCCGATAGGCATTCCAGATATGGTTGCCGATAGGCATTTCAAATATAGGTGCTGATAGGCGTTTCAGATGTAGTTTCCGATAGGCATTTCAAAAATTGGTGCCGATAGGCATATCAGATATAGGTGCCGATAGGCATTTTAGATATAGTTGCCGCTTGGCATTTTAAAAACAGGTGCCGATAGGCATTTCAGATTTAGAAGCCGATAGGTATTTCAAATATAGGTGTCGATAAGCATTTCAGATATGGTTGTCGATAGGCATTTCAAATATAGAAGCAGATAGGCATTTCAGATGTAGTTTCCGAAAGGCATTTTAAAAATAGGTGCCGATAGGCATTTCAGATATAGAAGCCGATAGGTATTTCAAATATAGGTGTCGATAGGCATTTCAGATATGGTTGCCGATAGGCATTTCAAATGTTGGTGCTGATAGGCATTTCAGATGTAGTTTCCGATAGGCATTTCAAAAATAGGTGCCGATAGGCATTTCAGATATAGGTGCCGATAGGCATTTCAGATATATTTGCCGATTGGCATTTTAAAAATAGGTGCCGATAGGGATTTCAGATATAGAAGCCGATAGGCATTTCAAATATAGGTGCCGATAGGCATTTTAAATATAGGTGTCGATAGGCATTTCAGATATAAATGCCGAAAGGCATTTCAGATATTGGTGCCGATAGGCATTTCTGATGTGGTTGCCGATAGGCATTTCAAATATAGGTGCTGATAGGCATTTGTGATGTAGTTTCCGATAGGCATTTCAAAAATAGGTGCCGATAGGCATTTTTGATATAGGTGCCGATAGGCATTTCAGATATAGTTGCCGATTGGCATTTTAAAAATAGGTTCCGATAGGCATTTCAGATATAGAAGCCGATAGGCATTTCAAATATAGGTGCCGGTAGGCATTCCAGATATGGTTGCCGATAGGCATTTCAAATATAGGTGCTGATAGGCATTTCAGATGTAGTTTCCGATAGGCATTTCAAAAATAGGTGCCGATAGGCATTTTAGATATAGGTGCCGATAGGCATTTCAGATATAGATGCCAATTGGCATTTTAAAAATAGGTGCCGATAGGTATTTCAGATATAAGAGCCGATAGGCATTTCAAATATAGGTGCCGATAGGCATTCCAGATATGGTTGCCGATAGGCATTTCAAATATAGGTGCTGATAGGCATTTTAAATGTAGTTTCCGATAGGCATTTCAAAAATTGATGCCGATAGGCATTTCAGATATAGGTGCCGATAGGCATTTCAGATATAGTTGCCGATTGGCATTTTAAAAACAGGTGCCGATAGGCATTTCAGATATAGTTGCCAATTGGCATTTTAAAAATAGGTGTCGATAGGCATTTCAGATATAGAAGCCAATAGGCATTTCAAATATACGTGCCGATAGGCATTCCAGATATGGTTGCCGATAGGCACTTCAAATATAGGTGCTGATAGGCATTTCAGATGTAGTTTCCGATAGGCATTTCAAAAATAAGTGCCGATAGGCATTTCAGATATAGGTGCCGATAGGCATTTCAGATATAGTTGCCGATTGGCATTTTAAAAATAAGTGTCGATAGGCATTTCAGATATAGATGCCGATAGGCATTTCAAATATAGGTGCCGATAGGCATTCCAGATATGGTTGCCGATAGACATTTCAAATATAGGTGCTGATAGGCATTCCAGATGTAGTTTCTGATAGGCATTTCAAAAATAAGTGCCGATAGGCATTTCAGATATAGGTGCCGATAGGCATATCAGATATAGTTGCCGATAGGCATTTAAAATATAGGTATCGATAGGCATTTCAAATATAGGTGTCGATAGGCATTTCAGATATAAATGCCGAAAGGCATTTCAGATATAGGTGCCGATAGGCATTTCTGATGTGGTTGCCGATAGGCATTTCAAATGTAGGTGCTGATAGGCATTTGTGATGTAGTTTCCGATAGGCATTTCAAAAATAGGTGCCGATAGGCATTTCAGATATAGGTGCCGATAGGCATTTCACATATAGTTGCCGATTGGCATTTTAAAAATAGGTGCCGATAGGCATTTCAGATATAGAAGCCGATAGGCATTTCAAATATAGGTGCCGATAGGCATTTCAGATATAGAAGCCGATAGGCATTTCAAATATAGGTGCCGATAGGCATTCCAAATATGGTTGCCAATAGGCATTTCAAATATAGGTGATGATGGGCATTTCAGATGTAGTTTCCGATAGGCATTTCAAAAATAGGTGCCGATAGGCATTTCAGATATAGGTGCTGATAGGCATTTCAGATGTAGTTTCCGATAGGCATTTCAAAAATAGGTGCCGATAGGCATTTCAGATATAGGTGCCGATAGGCATTTCAGATATAGTTGCCGATTGGCATTTTAAAAACAGGTGCCGATAGGCATTTCAGATATAGTTGCCAATTGGCATTTTAAAAATAGGTATCGATAGGCATTTCAGATATAGAAGCCGATAGGCATTTCAAATATAGGTGTCGATAGGCATTTCAGATATGGTTGCCGATATGCACTTCAAATATAGGTGATGATGGGCATTTCAGATGTAGTTTCCGATAGGCATTTCAAAAATAGGTTCCGATAGGCATTTCAGATATAGGTGCCGATAGGCATTTCAGATATAGTTGCCGATTGGCATTTTAAAAATAGGTGCCGATAGGAATTTTAGATGTAGTTTCCGATAGGCATTTCAAAAATAGATGCCGATAGGCATTTCAGATATAGGTGCCGATAGGCATTTCAGATATAGTTGCCGATTGGCATTTTAAAAATAGGTGCCGATAGGCATTTTAGATGTAGTTTCCGATAGGCATTTCAAAAATAGGTGCCGATAGGCATTTCAGATATAGGTGCCGATAGGAATATCAGATATAGTTGCCGATAGGCATTTAAAATATAGGTGCCGATAGGCATTTCAAATATAGGTGTCGATAGGCATTTCAGATATAAATACCGAAAGGCATTTCAGATATAGGTGCCGATAGGCATTTCTGATGTGGTTGCCGATAGGCATTTCAAATATAGGTGCTGATAGGCATTTCAGATGTCCTTTTCGATAAGCATTTCAAAAATAGGTGCCGGTAGGCATTTCAGATATAGGTGCCGATAGGCACTTCAGATATAGTTGCCGATTGGCATTTTAAAAATAGGTGCCGATAGGCATTTCAGATATAGAAGCCGATAGGTATTTCAAATATAGGTGTCGATAGGCATTTCAGATATAGGTGCCGATAGGCACTTCAGATATAGTTGCCGATTGGCATTTTAAAAATAGGTGCCGATAGGCATTTCAGATATAGTTGCCGATTGGCATTTTAAAAATAGGTGCCGATAGGCATTTTAGATATAGGTGCCGATAGGCATTTCAGATATAGTTGCCGATTGGCATTTTAAAAATAAGTGTCGATAGGCATATCAGATATAGAAGCCGATAGGCATTTCAAATATAGGTGCCGATAGGCATTCCAGATATGTTTGCCGATAGGCATTTCAAATATAGGTGCTGATAGGCATTCCAGATGTAGTTTCCGATAGGCATTTCAAAAATTGGTGCCTCTAGGCATTTCAGATATAGGTGCCGATAGGCATTTCAGATATAGTTACCGATTGGCATTTTAAAAATAGGTGCCGATAGGCATTTCAGATATAGAAGCTGATAGGCATTTCAAATATAGGTGCCGATAGGCATTCTAGATATGGTTGCCGATAGGCATTTCAAATAAGGGTGCTGATAGGCATTTCAGATGTAGTTTCCGATAGGCAATTCAAAAATAGGTGCCGATAGGCATTTCAGATATAGGTGCCGATAGGCATTTCAGATATAGTTGCCAATTGGCATTTAAAAAATAGGTGCCGATAGGAATTTCAGATATAGAAGCCGATAGGCATTTCAAATATAGGTGCCGATAGCATTCCAGATATGGTTGCCGATAGGCATTTCAAATATAGGTGCTGATAGGCATTTTAGATATAGTTGCCGATTGGCATTTTAAAAACAGGTGCCTATCGGCATTTCAGATATAGAAGCCGATAGGTATTTCAAATATAGGTGTCGATTGGCATTTCAGATATGGTTGCTGATAGGCATTTCAAATATAGGAGTAGATAGGCATTTCAGATGTAGTTTCCGTAAGGCATTTCAAAAATAGGTGCCGATAGACATTTCAGATATAGGTGCCGAGAGGCATTTCAGATATAGTTGCCGATTGGCATTTTAAAAATAGGTGCCGATAGGCATTTCAGTTATAGAGCCGATAGGCATTTCAAATATAGGTGCCGATAGGCATTCCAGATATGGTTGCTGATAGGTATTTCAAATATAAGTGCTGATAGGCATTTCAGATGTAGTTTCCGATAGGCATTTCAAAAATAGGTACCAATAGGCATTTCAGATATAGGTGCCGATAGGCATTTCAGATATAGTTGCCAATAGGCATTTTAAAAAGGGTGTCGATAGGCAATTCAGATATAGAAGCCGATAGGCATTTCAAGTATAGGTGCCGATAGGCATTCCAGATATGGTTGCCGATAGGCATTTCAAATATAGGTGCTGATAGGCATTTCAGATGTAGTTTCCGATAGGCATTTCAAAAATTGGTGCCGATAAGCATTTCAGATATAGGTGCCGATAGGCATTTCAGATATAGTTGCCGATTGGCATTTTAAAAATAGGTGCCGATAGGCATTTCAGATATAGAAGCCGATAGGTATTTCAAATATAGGTGTCGATAGGCATTTCAGATATGGTTGCCGATAGGCATTTCAAATATATGTGCCGATAGCCATTTCAGATATAGGTGCCGATAGGCATTTCAGATATAGTTGCCGATTGGCATTTTAAAAATAGGTGCCGATAGGCATTTTAGATGTAGTTTCCGATAGGCATTTCAAAAATAGGTGCCGATAAGTATTTCAGATATAGGTGCCGATAGGCATATCAGATATAGTTGCCGATAGGCATTTGAAATATAGGTGCCGATAGGCATTTCAAATATAGGTGTCGATAGGCATTTCTGATATAAATGCCGAAAGGCATTTCAGATATAGGTGCCGATAGGCATTTCTGATGTGGTTGCCGATAGGCGTTTCAAATATAGGTGCTGATAGGCATTTCAGATGTAGTTTTCGATAGGCATTTAAAAAATAGGTGCCGATAAGCATTTCAGGTATAGGTGCCGATAGGCATTTCAGATATAGTTGCCGATTGGCATTTTAAAAATAGGTGCCGATAGGCATTTCAGATATAGAAGCCGATAGGCATTTCAAATATAGGTGCCGATAGGCATTCCAGATATGGTTGCCGATAGGCATTTCAAATATAGGTGCTGATAGGCATTTCAGATGTAGTTTCCGATAGGCATTTCAAAAATTAATGCCGATAGGCATTTCAGATATAGGTGCCGATAGGCATTTCAGATATAGTTGTCGATTGGCATTTTAAAAATAGGTGCCGATAGGCTTTTCAGATATAGAAGCCGATAGGTATTTCAAATATAGGTGTCGATAGGCATTTCAGATATGGTTGCCGATAGGCATTTCAAATATTGGTGCTGATAGGCATTGCAGATGTAGTTTCCGATAGGCATTTCAAAAATAGGTGCCGATAGGCATTACAGATATAGTTGCCGATTGGCATTTTAAAAATAGGTGCCGATAGGGCATTTCAGATATAGAAGCCGATAGGCATTTCAAAAATAGGTACCAATAGGCATTTCAGATATAGGTGCCGATAGGCATTTCAGATATAGTTGCCAATAGGCATTTTAAAAATAGGTGTCGATAGGCAATTCAGATATAGAAGCCGATAGGCATTTCAAATATAGGTGCCGATAGGCATTCCAGATATGGTTTGCCGATAGGCATTTCAGAAACAGGTGCTGATAGGCATTTCAGATGTAGTTTCCGATAGGCATTTCAAAAATTGGTGCCGATAAGCATTTCAGATATGGGTGCCGATAGGCATTTCAGATATAGTTGCCGATTGCATTTTAAAAATAGGTGCCGATAGGCATTTCAGATATAGAAGCCGATAGGTATTTCAAATATAGGTGTCGATAGGCATTTCAGATATGGTTGCCGATAGGCATTTCAAATATATGTGCCGATAGCCATTTCAGATATAGGTGCTGATAGGCATTTCAGATATAGTTGCCGATTGGCATTTTAAAAATAGGTGCCGATAGGCATTTTAGATGTAGTTTCCGATAGGCATTTCAAAAATAGGTGCCGATAGGTATTTCAGATATAGGTGCCGATAGGCATATCAGATATAGTTGCCGATAGGCATTTAAAATATAGGTGCCGATAGGCATTTCAAATATAGGTGTCGATAGGCATTTCAGATATAAATGCCGAAAGGCATTTCAGATATAGGTGCCGATAGGCATTTCTGATGTGGTTGCCGATAGGCGTTTCAAATATAGGTGCTGATAGGCATTTCAGATGTAGTTTTCGATAGGCATTTCAAAAATAGGTGCCGATAAGCATTTCAGGTATAGGTGCCGATAGGCATTTCAGATATAGTTGCCGATTGGCATTTTAAAAATAGGTGCCGATAGGCATTTCAGATATAGAAGCCGATAGGCATTTCAAATATAGGTGCCGATGGGCATTCCAGATATGGTTGCCGATAGGCATTTAAAGTATAGGTGCTGATAGGCATTTCAGATGTAGTTTCCCATAGGCATTTCAAAAATAGGTGCAGATAGGCATTTCAGATATAGGTGCCGATAGGCATTTTAGATATAGTTGCCGATTGGCATTTTAAAAATAGGTGCCGATAGGTATTTCAGATATAGAAGCCGATAGGCATTTCAAATATAGGTGCCGATAGGCATTCCAGATATGGTTGCCGACAGGCATTTCAAATATAAGTGCTGATAGGCATTTCAGATGTAGTTTCCGATAGGCATTTCAAAAATTAATGCCGATAGGCATTTCAGATATAGGTGCCGATAGGCATTTCAGATATAGTTATCGATTGGCATTTTAAAAATGGGTGCCGATAGGCTTTTCAGATATAGAAGCCGATAGGTATTTCAAATATAGGTGTCGATAGGCATTTCAGATATGGTTGCCGATAGGCATTTCAAATATTGGTGCTGATAGGCATTGCAGATGTAGTTTTCCGATAGGCATTTCAAAAATAGGTGCCGATAGGCATTTCAGATATAGGTGCCGATAGGCATTACAGATATAGTTACCGATTGGCATTTAAAAAATAGGTGCCGATTAGCATTTCAGATATAGAAGCCGATAGGCATTTCAAATATAGGTGCCGATAGGCATTCCAGATATGGTTGCCGATAGGCATTTCAAATATAGGTGCTGATAGGCATTTCAAATATAGGTGCTGTTAGGCATTTCAAATGTAGTTTCCGATAGGCATTTCAAAAATCGGTGCCGATAGGCATTTCAGATATAGGTGCCGAATGGCATTTCAGATATAGTTGCCGATTGGCATTTTAAAAATAGGTGCCGATAGGCATTTCAGATATAGAAGCCGATAGGCATTTCAAATATAGGTGCCGATAGGCATTCCAGATATGTTTGCCGATAGGCATTTCATATATAGGTGCTGATAGGCATTTCAGATGTAGTTTCCGATAGGCATTTCAAAAATAGGTGCCGATAGGCATTTCAGATATAGGTGCCGATAGGCATTTCAGATATAGAAGCCGATAGACATTTCAAATATAGGTTCCGATAAGCATTCCAGATATGGTTGCCGATAGGCATTTCAAATATAGGTGCTGATAGGCATTTCAGATGTAGTTGCCGATAGGCATTTCAAAAATTGGTGCCGATAGGCATTCCAGATATAGGTGCCGATAGGCATTTCAGATATAGTTGCCGATTTGCATTCTAAAAATAGGTGCCGATAGACATTTCAGATATAAAAGCCGATAGGTATTTCAAATATAGGTGTCGATAGGCATTTCAGATATGGTTGCCGATAGGCATTTCAAATATAAGTGCTGATAGGCATTTCAGACGTAGTTTCCGATAGGCATTTCAAAAATAGGTGCCGATAGGCATTTCAGATATAGGTGCCGATAGGCATATCAGATATAGTTGCCGATAGGCATTTAAAATATAGGTGCCGATAGGCATTTCAAATATAGGTGTCGATAGGCATTTCAAATATAAATGTTGAAAGGCATTTCAGATATAGGTGCCGATAGGCATTTCTGATGTGGTTGCCGATAGGCATTTTAAATATAGGTGCTGATAGCAATTTCAGATGTAATTTTCGATAGGCATTTCAAAAATAGGTGCCGATAGGCATTTCAGATATAGGTGCCGATAGGCATTTCAGATATAGTTGCCGATTGGCATTTTAAAAATAGGTGCCGATAGGCATTTCAGATATGGTTGCCGATAGGCATTTCAAATATAGGTGCCGATAGGCATTCCAGATATGGTTGCCGATAGGCATTTCAAATATAGGTGCTGATAGGCATTTCAGATGTAGTTTCCGATAGGCATTTTAAAAATTGGTGCCGATAGGCATTTCAGATATAGGTGCTGATAGGCATTTCAGATATAGTTGCCGATAGGCATTTTAAAAATAGGTGTCGATAGGCAATTCAGATATAGAAGCCGATAGGCATTTCAAATATAGGTGCCGATAGGCATTCCAGATATGGTTGCCAATAGGCATTTCAAATATAGATGCTGATAGGCATTCCAGATATAGTTTCCGATAGGCATTTCAAAAAATGGTGAATAGGCATTTCAGATATAGGTGCCGATAAGCATTTCAGATATAGTTGCCGATTGGCATTTTAAAAATAGGTGCCGATAGGCATTTCAGATATAGAAGCTGGTAGGTATTTCAAATATAGGTGTCGATAGGCATTTCAGATATGATTGCAGATAGGCATTTCAAATATAGGTGCTGATAGGCATTTCAGATATAGTTGCCGATTGGCATTTTAAAAATAGGTGCCGATAGGCATTTTAGATGTAGTTTCCGATAGGCATTTCAAAAATAGGTACCGATAGGCATTTCAGATATAGGTGCCGATAGGTATATCAGATATAGTTGCCGATAGGCATTTCAAATATAGGTGCTGATAGGCATTTCAGATGTAGTTTCCGATAGGCATTTCAAAAATAGATACCGATAGGCATTTCAGATATAGGTGCCGATAGGCATTTCAGATATAGTTGCCAATTGGCATTTTAAAAATAGGTGTCGATAGGCATTTCAAATATAGAAGCCGATAGGCATTTCAAATATAGGTGCCGAAAGGCATTTCAGATATGGTTGCCGATAGGCATATCAAATATAGGTGCTGATAGGCATTTCAGATGTAATTTTCGATAGGCATTTCAAAAATAGGTGTCGATAGGCATTTCAGATATAGAAGCCGATAGGCATTTCAAATATAGGTGCCGATAGGCATTCCAGATATGGTTGCCGATAGGCATTTCAAATATAGGTGCTGATAGGCATTCCAGATGTAGTTTCCGATAGGCATTTCAAAAAATGGTTCCGATAGGCATTTCAGATATAAAAGCCGGTAGGTATTTCAAATATAGGTGTCGATAGGCATTTCAGATATGATTGCCGATAGGCATTTCAAATATAGGTGCTGATAGGCATTTCAGATATAGTTGCCGATTGGCATTTTAAAAATAGGTGCTGATAGGCATTTTAGATGTAGTTTCCGATAGGCATTTCAAAAATAGGTACCGATAGGCATTTCAGATATAGGTGCCGATAGGCATTTTAAAAATAGGTGCCGATAGGCATTTTAGATGTAGTTTCCGATAGGCATTTAAAAAATATGTGCCGATAGGCATTATAGATATAGGTGCCGATAGGCATTTCAGATATAGTTGCCGATTGGCATTTTAAAAATAGGTGCCGATAGGCATTTTAGATGTAGTTTCCGATAGGCATTTCAAAAATAGGTACCGATAGGCATTTCAGATATAGGTGCCGATAGGCATATCAGATATAGTTGCCGATAGGCATTTAAAATATAGGTGCCGATAGGCATTTCAGATATAAATGCCGAAAGGCATTTTAGATATAGGTGCCGATAGGCATTTCTGATGTGGTTGCCGATAGGCATTTCAAATATAGGTGCTGATAGGCATTTTAGATGTAGTTTTCGATAGGCATTTCAAAAATAGGTGCCGATAGGCATTTCAGATATAGGTGCTATAGGCTCTTCAGATATAGTTGCCGATTGGCATTTTAAAAAAAGGTGCCGATAGGCATTTCAGATATAGAAGCCGAAAGGCATTTCAAATATAGGTGCCGATAGGTGTTTAGGATTAACAATAAATTTAAGGATAGTGGATTCGTGAAAGGAAATGATAATTAATTTTTAATTGAAGCGAGCACCGTTTAAGTTTTAAGCTATTTTATTGTATTGACAA
This sequence comes from Venustoraphidia nigricollis, assembly GCA_034508555.1. Taxonomy (NCBI): domain Eukaryota; kingdom Metazoa; phylum Arthropoda; class Insecta; order Raphidioptera; family Raphidiidae; genus Venustoraphidia; species Venustoraphidia nigricollis. The sequence goes on from JAVRKA010000471.1 coordinate 55,445, forward strand.
TCTTGTACTGAATTTTGATTGCGAATGAAATAGATTTTTAACAAGAAAAGAATGTACAAAAATGTTATGCAATAACTAAAAACTAACAATTTCATAATAAACAAAAATTTTATATAGGGTGAAGCAAAACTCAAATTACATTAAAAATATATTGGATGTTTCCTGAACATTCCGCCCGCCTCGTTAGAGCTTTGCGCGAAACGATTAATTTTCTAAAACAAAAAAGAACTAATTAAAACAAGACAAAATTATTCGTAAATAAATATTAACCGCCCGCCAAGACGGAACAAACGGATTATTTTGACATCTTGTCACTAGGTTCACTGATGAGAAGTCGACAGAGCTTTACGATAGGTCGTTTCATTGTGGAGGTGGCCGTTTTCACAGTTACCACTCTTACTCGATCGTCGCTTCCTGGGTGAATTTCCGTAACGCGACCAAGCAACCATTTGGAAGGAGGCTGAAGTTCGTTTTTGATTAATACAAGTTCGTTTACAGTTATATTCGATTCAGGATGTTTCCATTTTTGTCGACCTTGCAGAGTGTGCAAATACTCACTAGACCATCGGTTCCATATGTGCTCGTGCAGTTTACGGACTAACTGCCATCGAGACAGACGATTTTCTTGGATATTTAGAAGTGACGGCTCGGGTACAACAGCGATAGGTGTTCCAATTAGAAAATGTCCCGGAGTGAGAGCAGTGAAATCGTTTGGATCATCATGTAGCGGACCTAGTGGTCTTGAATTTAAGCTCGCTTCTGTGAGGGCTAAGAATGTAGCTAATTCTTCGAAAGTAAGTGTGTGACTTCCAATAACGCGTCTAAGGTGATGCTTGAACGCTTTTACGCCGGCTTCCCAGAGTCCTCCAAAGTGTGGGGCAGCGGGAGGAAGGAAATGCCAGGTGGTGCTATCAGAAGCAAGTTGTGAGACAAGATTCTTGTCATGAGATACAGCTTTAAACGCTTGTCGAAGTTCGGCATCAGCTCCCACGAAGTTCGTTCCATTATCACTGTATAGATCTGATGGAATACCTCGACGAGCTGTGAAGCGCTGAAATGCTGCTATGAATCCTGATGACGTATAGTCACTGACTAGTTCAAGATGAACAGCACGCACGGCAAGACATACAAAAACTGCTACGTACGCTTTGTGTGTCTTGTGTCCTCTTCCTTTTGCTGTGCGTACCAACAACGGACCTGCGTAGTCCACGCCAGTATGAAGAAATGGGCGCGATGGAGATATTCGAGATGTACAAAGGTCTCCCATGATTTGCGAACTGCCTTTAGCACGCTCACGAATGCAGCGAACACAGTGATTGATGTGTGATTTAACAAGTTGTCTACAGCCAAGAATCCAGTAATTCTGTCGAATAATCCTGATGGTGAGCTGCGGACCTCCATGAAGAGTGCGAGCATGAGCATTGTTGACAATGAGAGTGCTAACTGGGTGTCGTGGAAGCACATATGGATGTTTCTCATTGTATGCTAGAGGTGAATGACGTAACCGCCCGCCAACACGAATTAATCCGGAGTCGTCTATGAATGGATTCAATTTTGCTAGACAACTTCCAATTGGAAGTGATGTCTTGAGTTGCAGAGATCGAATTTCTTTTCAAAAGCTCGTTGTTGCACGTATTTGATCCAAAAAGTGTGCGCATTACGAATTTCATTTCCAGATAATCCAGATAAGGAACGCTGATTTGCTTTGAGACGTAGGTTTTGTATGAAACGTAAACAATAAGCTGTTACTCTTAGAAATCGAGACCATGAAGAAAATCTAAGCGGTAAGTCCCATTCTTCTGCCTTTTCTTGCGCTAACTGAACGTGGTGAGTTCGTGTTTCGACGTCAATGTGAAGTGGAATATCACGCTGGGATTGCGGCCAAAATGACGAAGGCTGGCTTAGCCATGGAGGCCCGTTCCACCACAGTGAATGATCAATCAACTTATCTGGCGACATTCCGCGTGATGCACAGTCAGCAGCATTATCGGCCGTCGGAACATGACGCCACGTGGCATCTGGTAAACGTGTTTGTATGTCTGCGACACGATTTGCTACGAAAGTTTGCCAGCGCGATGAGTGACTCTTAATCCAAGCAAGTGTGACAGTTGAATCGGTCCATGCAAACATCGGAATCGTCTCAAATTTCATCGCACTTACTACATATTCTATTAGACGAGTAAGAAGCTGAGCTGCGCAGAGTTCAAGACGTGGCAGACTTATTGTTTTTACAGGCGCAACCTTCGACTTGGCGATTAACAAACGAACCTGAATGTTGTCGTCCTGAATCACACGCAAATATACGGCTGCTGCATAGGCACGAGTGGAAGCGTCTGAAAATCCGTGGATTTCACAATGAAGGCTGTCCTGTTGACCGGTGTAGCGAGGTACAGTAATTTCTTGTATTTGCGGTAGCACACTGCAGTAGTCATGCCACTTTAGTTGAAGTTCACGAGGAATCGGTTCATCCCAATCGATCTTAAGAAGCCACAATTCTTGCATGATAATTTTGGCTATGATGACGACTGGCGTTAACCATCCTAATGGATCGAACAGTTTTGCTGTAACAGAAAGTATTGAGCGTTTGGTCAAAGCAACGTTGTCAAAACTTGCGATTGAGACATGAAATTTAAATAAATCCTTGTGCGGATCCCACATTAGTCCTAAAACGTGGATGCTCTCATCTTCTTGAATGCAGTGAACGTCGTTCATGACACAATGATCTTCTGGAATGTCTTCAAGACATTCGAAATTATTACTCGCCCATTTTCGCAGCGTGAAACCACCTGATTGCAATAAACTGTTGAGGTCTTGACACATGCGTTTAGCTGCTGTAACGCTGGATGCTCCAGAGAGTAAATCGTCAACATATAAATCATTTTCGAGTATTTGTGATGCGACAGGGTACTGCTTTCGTTCATCTGAGGCAAGTTGCTTTATTACACGCAAAGCTAGATACGGTGCGGATGCGGTGCCGTAGGTTACGGTTTGTAATTTAAATGCTTTTAATTCTTGATCTTGTGATGAGCGCCATAATATTCTTTGAAAATTTGCATCGTCGCTATTCATTCTAATTTGTCGGTACATTTTTTCAATATCAGCTACGATAGCAATGGGATGCTTTCGCTAACGCAGAATGATGCTTACAAGGTCCGGTAAGAGTTTTGGACCAGGTAACAGATGATCATTCAATGACGTACCGTTTGAACTTAGGCTTGAGGCATTGAAGACGACTCGAAGACGTGTGGTTGAACTTGTTTCTCGAAATACTGCGTGATGAGGTAAGTATACGACTTGCGAATTAGGTGGCAAATCAAGGCCTTGGACACATTCCATGTGACCTAATTGCTGGTACTCCTCCATGAACTGCACGTAAGACTGAAGATGTGCGGAATTTTTCATCAAGCGTGACTCTTGTTTGTAAAACAAAAGTGTTGCTTTGGCGAGAGAATCTCCAATGTTGATTGGTAGATCTTGTTTGAAGGGCAGTCGAACAGTATAGCGCCCGTCCAACTCCCTAACATGCGTACTTTTGAAATGTTCTTCACACTTCTGTTCTTGCTCGGTTAAAAGACGCACCTTGGGCAGCTCTTCGTTTTCCCAGAACTTTCGAAGTGTTTTGTCTAATTGATTGGTGCATATACAGTGATGTACTGTAAAGTCAGATGATTGTGGAGCTTGTGAAGAGGAGACTGCTCCCGAAAGAATCCAACCAAAAATTGTTCGTTGTGCTAATGGACCTCCGTCTGAACTACTGTGAACCCCATCAAGAAGAACTTGACCGTAGATATCAGCCCCGATAAGCATTTCTATTTTTGCGGAGCTGCTAGGCTCTGGATCAGCGAATTTTAGACCTTGTAAATATGGCCAATTGTTCCAGTTAATTGTTGCTTTTGGTGCGTACGACGTTAAGGTTGGCAGCACGAAAGCATCAAATGGCAAGACTCGACCATTTGCGTGACATGGTTTGAGCAAAAGCGATACTGCTGAATTCACGTTGAATGTCGAATGACCTTCTAGACCAGAGATGTTTGCTCGAATCTTCTGTTGTGAAGCGTGTAAAGTCTTCACAATTGATTTTGTAACAAACGATGTCTCAGATCCTGGGTCAATCAGAGCTCGAACTTGAACACTTCGACCGGCGGCGGTTCGTAGTTCAACATTGGCAGTTGCAAGCAAAATTGTCTTCTGATTTACTCCGTTGGTTCGAGAGGCAAAATGACAACCGACGGTGACTGATGAATCGGAAGTAGCTGCTGATGTTTCTGGCTTGGTAACGTTGGCTGAATTTACCGATGTCGAATAATGTAGGAGTGTATGATGGTTGCTGTTGCAATGTTTACATCTTCCTTGGCTTGTGCACTGTTGAACCATATGACCAGTGCGCAGACAATTGTAGCAGCAGTGATTATTTTTAACAAATTCTTTTCGCTGAACTAGCTGAATTTTTCGAAACGTTGGGCAGCGTGCTAACAAATGACTTTGGTTGCAATATATACAATCATTTGAAGCATTTTCAGATGCGTGATGACTTCTCAAATTTGGAACTTGTGCTTCTCGTGTTCTTTTCGAAGATGTCGGATTCAACGCAGAAGCGGTAGTGGTTTGAATTTGCGAAGCTGATGCAGTATGAATTGCTTCTAAAGCACGGGCTCGATTTTCTAAGAATTCATTTATTTCAGCGTATGATGGAAATTCGTTTTTTCCACCCAATGATAACTCCCACTCCTTGTGAGAAGCTGCGTCGAGTTTTTGTACTGTCAAAAAAACCATTATATCATCCCATGATTCAACGGGTCGATTAAGGTTTTTTAAAGCTGCGAGCGATTCATTTGTTTTGTCTCGCAACTGTCGAAGTTCAATTGCTGACTCTGATAAAACAAATGGAACATTCATAAGCGACTGTAGATGAGACATAACTAGAACACGCTTATTATTGTATCGCGCCTTGAGTGTGTTCCATGCCGAATTATAGTTGGCTTCAGTGACGAGAACACTCTTGAGTAACTGGCTGGCTTCTCCATCTAGGTTGGTTTTCAAGTAATGGAAACGTTGAACATTTGTTAACGTGGCGTTGTCATGAATCAACGATTCGAAGAGATCGCGAAAATTCTCCCATTCTAAATAATTACCAGAAAATTTCGGAATATCAATTTTCGGTAGGCGTACTGAGAATTTCGGCGTTGGATTCTGATTGTCGTTTCTCGTTGGTAAAACAGACTGATTTAGTGACTCGAAGTGATCATACAGAAACGTCAGAGCGTCGAGATAAGCTTCTTCTGCTAACATGTAACGCGATTCTTGAAAGTAAGGATCTTGTAAATCTTCTTCAGAGGTATCGCGATTGAGTTGATTGTTCAATGCTTGGCATTCCCTCCAAAGGTTTTGAAGTAATTCAATTCGACCTTGAGTTGCGCCTCGAGTCATATTCACTTTCCCTTTCTTCTTAAAATTAGGGATTAATCTGTTGATTCCATCGATTACGCGCTGTTGATCTTCTAAGATGTTTGAATCTATTGGCATGTTGATTACGCGTGAACAAACTTTAACACTGTTAACGGTGCTATTACAATATTGGTAAAAGTAATAATGCGTCTTGCGGTTTCAGGAATTCGGCACGAAGGACCAGAAAATGTTTAGGATTAACAATAAATTTAAGGATAGTGGATTCGTGAAAGGAAATGATAATTAATTTTTAATTGAAGCGAGCACCGTTTAAGTTTTAAGCTATTTTATTGTATTGACAATCTTGTACTGAATTTTGATTGCGAATGAAATAGATTTTTAACAAGAAAAGAATGTACAAAAATGTTATGCAATAACTAAAAACTAACAATTTCATAATAAACAAAAATTTTATATAGGGTGAAGCAAAACTCAAATTACATTAAAAATATATTGGATGTTTCCTGAACAATAGGCATTCCAGATATGGTTGCCGATAAGCATTTCAAATATAGGTGCTGATAGGCATTTCAGATGTAGTTTCCGATAGGCATTTCAAAAATAGGTACCGATAGGCATTTCAGATATAGGTGCCGATAGGCATTTCAGATATAGTTGCCGATTGGCATTTTGAAAATAGGTGCCGATAGGCATTTCAGATATAGAAGCCGATAGGCATTTCAAATATAGGTGCCGATTGGCATTCCAGATATGGTTGCCGATAGGCATTTCAAATATAGGTGCTGGCAGGCATTTCAGATGTAGTTTCCGATAGGCATTTCAAAAATTGGTGCCGATAGGCATTTCAGATATAGGTGCCGATAGGCATTTCAGATATAGTTGCCGATTGGCATTTTAAAAATAGGTGCCGATAGGCATTTCAGATATAGAAGCCGATAGGCATTTCAAATATAGGTGCCGATAAGCATTCCAGATATGGTTGCCGTTAGGCATTTCAAATATAGGTGCTGATAGGCATTTCAGATGTAGTTTCCGATAGGCATTTCAAAAATTGGTGCCGATAGGCATTACAGATAATAAGTGCCGATAGGCATTTTAGATATAGTTGCCGATTGGCATTTTAAAAATAGGTGCCGATAGGCATTTCAGATATAGAAGCCGGTAGGTATTTCAAATATAGGTGTCGATAGGCATTTCAGATATGATTGCCGATAGGCATTTCAAATATAGGTGCTGATAGGCATTTCAGATGTAGTTTCCGATAGGCATTTCAAAAATAGGTGCCGATAGGCATTTCAGATATAGTTGCCGATAGGCATTTCAGATATAGTTACCGATTGGCATTTTAAAAATAGGTGCCGATAGGCATTTCAGATACAGAAGCCGATAGGTATTTCTAATATAGGTGTCGATAGGCATTTCAGATATGGTTGCCGATAAGCATTTCAAATATAGGTGCTGATAGGCATTTCAGATGTAGTTTCCGATAGGCATTTCAAAAATAGGTGCCGATAGGCATTTCAGATATAGGTGCCGATAGGTATTTCAGATATAGTTGCCGATTAACATTTTAAAAATAGGTGCCGATAGGCATTTCAGATATAGAAGCCGATAGGCATTTCAAATTTAGGTGCCGATAGGCATTCCAGATATGGTTGCCGACAGGCATTTCAAATATAAGTGCTGATAGGCATTTCAGATATAGTTTCCGATAGGCATTGCAAAAATAGGTGCCGATAGGCATTTCAGATATAGGTGCCGATAGGCATTTCAGATATAGTTACCGATTGGCATTTTAAAAATAGGTGCCGATAGGCATTTCAGATACAGAAGCCGATAGGTATTTCTAATATAGGTGTCGATAGGCATTTCAGATATGGTTGCCGATAGGCATTTCAAATATAGGTGCTGATAGGCATTTCAGATGTAGTTTCCGATAGGCATTTCAAAAATAGGTGCCGATAGGCATTTCAGATATAGGTGCCGATAGGCATTTCAGATATAGTTGCCGATTAACATTTTAAAAATAGGTGCCGATAGGCATTTCAGATATAGGTGCCGATAGGCATTTCAGATATAGTTGCCGATTGGCATTTTAAAAACAGGTGCCGATAGGCATTTCAGATATAGTTGCCAATTGGCATTTTAAAAATAGGTGTCGATAGGCATTTCAGATATAGAAGCCGATAGGCATTTCAAATATAGGTGTCGATAGGCATTTCAGATATGGTTGCCGATAGGCATTTCAAATATAGGTGCTGATAGGCATTTCAGATGTAGTTTCCGATAGGCATTTCAAAAATAGGTGCCGATAGGCATTTCAGATATAGGTGCCGATAGGCATTTCAGATATAGTTGCCGATTAACATTTTAAAAATAGGTGCCGATAGGCATTTCAGATATAGAAGCCGATAGGCATTTCAAATATAGGTGCCGATAGGCATTCCAGATATGGTTGCCGACAGGCATTTCAAATATAAGTGCTGATAGGCATTTCAGATGTAGTTTCCGATAGGCATTTCAAAAATAGGTACCGATAGGCATTTCAGATATAGGTGCCGATAGGCATTTCAGATATATTTGCCAATTGGCATTTTAAAAATAGGTGTCGATAGGCATTTCAAATATAGAAGCCGATAGGCATTTCAAATATAGGTGCCGAAAGGCATTTCAGATATGGTTGCCGATAGGCATTTCAAATATAGGTGCTGATAGGCATTTCAGATGTAGTTTCCGATAGGCATTTCAAAAATTGGTGCCGATAGGCATTTCAGATATAGGTGCCGATAGGGAATTCAGATATAGTTGCCGATTGGCATTTTAAAAATAGGTGCCGATAGGCATTTCAGATATAGAAGCCTATAGGTATTTCAAATATAGGTGTCGATAGGCATTTCAGATATGGTTGCCGATAGGCATTTCAAATATAGGTGCCGATAGGCATTTCAGTTATAGGTGCCGATAGGCATTTCAGATATAGTTGCCGATTGGCAATTTAAAAATAGGTGCCGATAGGCATTTTAGATGTAGTTATAGATAGGCATTTCAAAAATAGGTGCCGATAGGCATTTCAGATATAGGTGCCGATAGGCATATCAGATATAGTTGCCGATAGGCATTTAAAATATAGGTGCCGATAGGCATTTCAAATATAGGTGTCGATAGGCATTTCAAACATAAATGTTGAAAGGCATTTCAGATATAGGTGCCGATAGGCATTTCTGATGTGGTTGCCGATAGGCATTTTAAATATAAGTGCTGATAGGCATTTCAGATGTAATTTTCGATAGGCATTTCAAAAATAGGTGCCGATAGGCATTTCAGATATAGGTGCCGATAGGCATTTCAGATATAGTTGCCGATTGGCATTTTAAAAATAGGTGCCGATAGGCATTTCAGATATGGTTGCCGATAGGCATTTCAAATATAGGTGCCGATAGGCATTCCAGATATGGTTGCCGATAGGCATTTCAAATATAGGTGCTGATAGGCATTTCAGATGTAGTTTCCGATAGGCATTTCAAAAATTGGTGCCGATAGGCATTTCAGATATAGGTGCTGATAGGCATTTCAGATATAGTTGCCGATAGGCATTTTAAAAATAGGTGTCGATAGGCAATTCAGATATGGAAGCCGATAGGCATTCCAAATATAGGTGCCGATAGGCATTCCAGATATGGTTGCCAATAGGCATTTCAAATATAGATGCTGATAGGCATTCCAGATATAGTTTCCGATAGGCATTTCAAAAAATGGTGCCGATAGGCATTTCAGATATAGGTGCCGATAAGCATTTCAGATATAGTTGCCGATTGGCATTTTAAAAATAGGTGCCGATAGGCATTTTAGATGTGGTTTCCGATAGGCATTTCAAAAATAGGTACCGATAGGCATTTCAGATATAGGTGCCGATAGGTATATCAGATATAGTTGCCGATAGGCATTTAAAATATAGGTGCCGATAGGCATTTCAGATATAAATGCCGAAAGGCATTTTAGATATAGGTGCCGATAGGCATTTCTGATGTGGTTGCCGATAGGCATTTCAAATATAAGTGCTGATAGGCATTTCAGATGTAGTTTCCGATAGGCATTTCAAAAATAGGTACCGATAGGCATTTCAGATATAGGTGCTGATAGGCATTTCAGATATAGTTGCCAATTGGCATTTTAAAAAAAGGTGTCGATAGGCATTTCAAATATAGAAGCCGATAGGCATTTCAAATATAGGTGCCGAAAGGCATTTCAGATATGGTTGCCGATAGGCATATCAAATATAGGTGCTGATAGGCATTTCAGATGTAGTTTCCGATAGGCATTTCAAAATATGGTGCCGATAGGCATTTCAGATATAGGTGCCGATAGGGATTTCAGATTAGTTGCCGATTGGCATTTTAAAAATAGGTGCCGATAGGCATTTCAGATATAGAAGCCGATAGGTATTTCAAATATAGGTGTCGATAGGCATTTCAGATATGGTTGCCGATAGGCATTTCAAATATAGGTGCCGATAGGCATTTCAGTTATAGGTGCCGATAGGCATTTCAGATATAGTTGCCGATTGGCATTTTTTAATAGGTGCCGATAGGCATTTTAGATGTAGTTTAAGATTGGCATTTAAAAAATAGGTGCCGATAGGCATTTCAGTTATAGGTGCCGATAGGCATATCAGATATAGTTGCCGATAGGCATTTAAAATATAGGTGCCGATAGGCATTTCAAATATAGGTGTCGATAGGCATTTCAAATATAAATGCCGAAAGGCATTTCAGATATAGGTGCCGATAGGCATTTCTGATGTGGTTGCCGATAGGCATTTTAAATATAGGTGCTGATAGGCATTTCAGATGTAGTTTTCGATAGGCATTTCATAAATAGGTGCCGATAGGCATTTCAGATATAGGTGCCGATAGGCATTTCAGATATAGTTGCCGATTGGCATTTTAAAAATAGGTGGCGATAGGCATTTCAGAAATGGTTGCCGATAGGCATTTCAAATATAGGTGCGGATAGGCATTCCAGATATGGTTGCCGATAGGCATTTCAAATATAGGTGCTGATAGGCATTTCCGATGTAGTTTCCGATAGGCATTTCAAAAATTGGTGCCGATAGGCATTTCAGATATAAGTGCTGATAGGCATTTCAGATATAGTTGCCGATAGGCATTTTAAAAATAGGTGTCGATAGGCAATTCAGATATAGAAGCCGATAGGCAATTCAAATATAGGTGCCGATAGGCATTTCAGATATGGTTGCCGACAGGCATTTCAAATATAGATGCTGATAGGCATTCCAGATATAGTTTCCGATAGGCATTTCAAAAAATGGTGCCGATAGGCATTTCAGATATAGAAGCTGGTAGGTATTTCAAATATAGGTGTCGATAGGCATTTCAGATATGATTGCCGATAGGGATTTCAAATATAGGTGCTGATAGGCATTTCAGATATAGTTGCCGATTGGCATTTTAAAACTAGGTGCCGATAGGCATTTTAGATGTAGTTTCCGATAGGCATTTCAAAAATAGTTACCGATAGGCATTTCAGATATAGGTGCCGAAAGGTATTTTAAAAATAGGTGCCGATAGGCATTTTAGATGTAGTTTCCGATAGGCATTTCAAAAATAGGTGCCGATAGGTATTATAGATATAGGTGCCGATAGGCATTTCAGATATAGTTGCCGATTGGCATTTTAAAAAAAGGTGCCGATAGGCATTTTAGATGTAGTTTCCGATAGGCATTTCAAAAATAGGTACCGATAGGCATTTCAGATATAGGTGCCGATATGCATTTCAGATATAGTTACCGATTGGCATTTTAAAAATAGGTGTCGATAGGCATTTCAGATATAGAATCTGATAGGCATTTCAAATATAGGTGCTGATAGGCATTTCAGATGTAGTTTCCGATAGGCATTTCAAAAATTGGTGCCGATAGGCACTTCAGATATAGGTGCCGATAGGCATTTCAGATATAGTTGCCTATTGGCATTTTTAAAATAGGTGCCGATAGGCATTTCAGATATAGAAGCCGATAGGTATTTCAAATATAGGTGTCGATAGGCATTTCAGATATGTTTGCCGATAGGCATTTCAAATATAGGTGCTGAGAGGCATTTCAGATGTAGTTTCTGATAGGCATTTCAAAAATTGGTGCCCATAGGCATTTCAAATATAGGTGCCGATAGGCATTTCAGATATAGTTGCCGATTGGCATTTTAAAAATAGGTGCCGATAGGCATTTCAAATATAGAAGCTGATAGGCATTTCAAATATATGTGCCGATAGGCATTCCAGATATGGTTGCCGATAGGCATTTCAAATATAGGTGCTGATAGGCATTTTAGATGTAGTTTCCGATAGGCATTTAAAAAATAGGTGCCGATAGGCATTTCAGATATAGGTGCCGATAGGCATTTCAGATATAGTTGCCGATTGGCATTTTAAAAATAGGTGCCGATAGGCATTTTAGATGTAGTTTCCGATAGGCATTTCAAAAATAGGTGCCGATTAGCATTTCAGATATAGGTGCCGATAGGCATATCACATATAGTTGCCGATAGGCATTTAAAATATAGGTGCCGATAGGCATTACAAATATAGCTGTCGATAGGCATTTCAGATATACATGCCGAAAGGCATTTCAGATATAGGTGCCGATAGGCATTTGTGATGTGGTTGCCGATAGGCATTTCAAATATAGGTGCCGATAGGCATTTTAGATATAGATGCCGATTGGCATTTTAAAAATAGGTGCCGATAGGCATTTCAGATATAGAAGCCGATAGGCACTTCAATTATAGGTGCCGATAGGCATTCCGGATATGGTTGCCGATAGGAATTTCAAATATAGGTGCTGATAGGCATTTCAGATGTAGTTTCCGATAGGCATTTCAAAAATTGGTGCCGATAGGCATTTCAGATATAGGTGCCGATAGGCATTTCATATATAGTTGCCGATTGGCATTTTAAAAATATGTGCCGATAGGCATTCCAGATATAGAAGCCGATAGGTATTTCAAATATAGGTGTCGATAGGCATTTCAGATATGGTTGCCGATAGGCATCTCAAATATTGGTGCTAATTGGCATTTCAGCTGTAGTTTCCGATAGGCATTTTAAATATAGGTGCCGATAGGCATTTCAGATATAGGTGCCGATAGGCATTTCAGATATAGAAGCCGATAGGCATTTCAAATATAGGTGCCGATAGGCATTCCAGATATGGTTGCCGATAGGCATTTCAAATATAGGTGCTGATAGGCATTTCAGATGTAGTTTTCGATAGGCATTTCAAAAATAGGTGCCGAAAGGCATTTCAGATATAGTTGCCGATTAGCATTTTAAAAATAGGTGCCGATAGGCATTTCAGATATAGAAGCCGATAGGCATTTCAAATATAGGTGCCGATAGGCATTCCAGATATGTTTGCCGATAGGCATTTCAAATATAGGTGCTGATAGGCATTTCAGATGTACTTTCCTGATAGACATTTCAAAAATAGGTGCCGATAGGCATTTCAGATATAGGTGCCTATAGGCATTTCAGATATAGTTGCCGATTGGCATTTTAAAAGTAGGTGCCGATAGGCATTTCAGATATAGAAGCCGATAGGCATTTCAAATATAGGTGCCGATAAGCATTCCAGATATGGTTGCCGATAGGCATTTCAAATATAGGTGCTGATAGGTATTTCAGATGTAGTTTCCGATAGGCATTTCAAAAATTGGTGCCGATAGGCATTTCAGATATAGGTGCCGATAGGCATTTCAGATATAGTTGCCGATTGGCATTTTAAAAATAGGTACCGATAGGCATTTCAGATATAGTTGCCGATTGGCATTTTAAAAATAGGTGCCGATAGGCATTTTAGATGTAGTTTCGGATAGGCATTTCAAAAATAGGTGCCGATAGGCATTTCAGATATAGGTGCCGATAGGCATATCAGATATAGTTGCCGATAGGCATTTAAAATATAGGTGCCGATAGGCATTTCAATTATAGGTGTCGATAGGCATTTCAGATATAAACGCCGAAAGGCATTTCAGATATAGGTGCCGATAGGCATTTCTGATGTGTTTGCCGATAGGCATTTCAAATATAGGTGCTGATAGGCATTTCAGATGTAGTTTATGATAGGCATTTCAAAAATAGGTGCCGATAGGCATTTCAGATATAGGTGCCGATAGGCATTTCAGATATAGTTGCCGATTGGCATTTTAAAAATAGGTGCCGATAGGCATTTCAAAAATAGAAGCCGATAGGCATTTCAAATATGGTTGCCGATAGGCATTTCAAAAATAGGTGCTGATAGGCATTTCAGATGTAGTTTCCGATAGGCATTTCAAAAATTGGTGCTGATAGGCATTTCAGATGTAGTTTCTGATAGGCATTTCAAAAATTGGTGCCGATAGGCATTTCAGATATAGGTGCCGATAGGCATTTTAGATATAGTTGCCGATTGGCATTTTAAAAATAGGTGCCGATAGGCATTTGAGATATAGTTGCCGATTGGCATTTTAAAAATAGGTGCCGATAGGCATTTGAGATATAGTTGCCGATTGGCATTTTAAAAATAGGTGCCGATAGGCATTTCAGATATAGAAGCCGATAGGTATATCAAATATAGGTGCCGATAGGCATTCCAGATATGGTTGCCGATAGGCATTTCAAATATAGGTGCTGATAGGCATTTTAGATGTAGTTTCCGATAGGCATTTCAAAAATTGGTGCCGATAGGCATTTCAGATATAGGTGCCGATAGGCATTTCAGATATAGTTGCCGATTGGCATTTTAAAAATAGGTGCCGATAGGAATTTCAGATATAGAAGCCTATGGTATTTCAAATATAGGTGTCGATAGGCATTTCAGATATGGTTGCCGATAGGCATTTCAAATATAGGTGCTAATAGGCATTTCAGATGTAGTTTCCGATAGGCATTTCAAAAACAGGTGCCGATAGGCATTTCAGATATAGGTGCCGATAGGCATTTCAGATATAGGTGCCGATAGGCATTTCAGATATAGTTGCCGATTGGCATTTTAAAAATAGGTGCCGATAGGCATTCCAGATATGGTTGCCGATAGGCATTTCAAATATAGGTGCTGATAGGCATTTCAGATGTAGTTTCCGATAGGCATTTCAAAAATTGGTGCCGATAGGCATTTCAGATATAGGTGCCGATAGGCATTTCAGATATAGTTGCCGATTGGCATTTTAAAAATAGGTGCCGATAGGAATTTCAGATATAGAAGCCTATGGTATTTCAAATATAGGTGTCGATAGGCATTTCAGATATGGTTGCCGATAGGCATTTCAAATATAGGTGCTAATAGGCATTTCAGATGTAGTTTCCGATAGGCATTTCAAAAACAGGTGCCGATAGGCATTTCAGATATAGGTGCCGATAGGCATTTCAGATATAGGTGCCGATAGGCATTTCAGATATAGTTGCCGATTGGCATTTTAAAAATAGGTGCCGATAGGAATTTCAGATATAGAAGCCTATGGTATTTCAAATATAGGTGTCGATAGGCATTTCAGATATGGTTGCCGATAGGCATTTCAAATATAGGTGCTAATAGGCATTTCAGATGTAGTTTCCGATAGGCATTTCAAAAACAGGTGCCGATAGGCATTTCAGATATAGGTGCCGATAGGCATTTCAGATATAGGTGCCGATAGGCATTTCAGATATAGTTGCCGATTGGCATTTTAAAAATAGGTGCCGATAGGCATTTTAGATGTAGTTTCCGATAGGCATTTCAAAAATAGGTGCCGATAGGCATTTCAAATATAGGTGTCGATAGGCATTTCAGATATAAATGCCGAATGGCATTTCAGATATAGGTGCCGATAGGCATTTCTGATGTGGTTGCCAAAAGGCATTTCAAATATAGGTGCTGATAGGCATTTCAGATGTAGTTTCCGATAGGCATTTCAAAAATAGGTGCCGATAGGCATTTCAGATATAGGTGCCGATAGGCATTTCAGATATAGTTACCGATTGGCATTTTAAAAATAGGTGCCGATAGGCATTTCAGATATAGAAGCCAATAGGCATTTCAAATATAGGTGCCGATAGGCATTCCAGATATGGTTGCCGATAGGCATTTCAAATATAGGTGTCGATAAGCATTTCAGATATAAATGCCGAAAGGCATTTCAGATATAGGTGCCGATAGGAATTTCTGATGTGGTTGCCGATAGGCATTTCAAATATAGGTGCTGATAGGCATTTCAGATGTAGTTTTCGATAGGCATTTCAAAAATAGCTGCCGATAGGCATTTCAGATATTGGTGCCGATAGGTATTTCAAATATAGGTGCCGATAGGCATTTCAGATATAGTTGCCGATTAGCATTTTTAAAATAGGTGCCGATAGGCATTTCAGATATAGAAGCCGATAGGCATTTCAAATATAGGTGCCGATAGGCATTCCAGATATAGTTGCCGATAGGCATTTCAAACATAAGTGCTGAAAGGCATTTCAGATGTAGTTTCCGATAGGCATTTCAAAAATTGGTGCCGATAGGAATTTCAGATATATGTGCCGATAGGCATTTCAGATATAGTTGCCGATTGGAATTTTAAAAATAGGTGCCGATAGGCATTTCAGATATAGAAGCCGATAGGCATTTCAAATATAGGTGCCGATAAGCATTCCAGATATGGTTGCCGATAGGCATTTCAAATATTGGTGCTGATAGGCATTTCATATGTAGTTCCTGATAGACATTTCAAAAATAGGTGCCGATAGGCATTTCAGATATAGGTGCCGATAGGCATTTCAGATATAGTTGCCAATTGGCATTTTAAAAATAGGTGCCGATAGGCATTTCAGATATAGAAGCCGATAGGCATTTCAAATATAGGTGCCGTTAAGCATTCCAGATATGTTTGCCGATAGGCATTTCAAATATAGGTGCTGATAGGCATTTCAGATGTAGTTTCCGATAGGCATTTCAAAAATTGGTGCCGATAGGCATTTCAGATGTAGGTGCCGATAGGCATTTCAGATATAGTTGCCGATTCGCATTTTAAAAATAGGTGCCGATAGGCATTTCAGATATAGAAGCCGATAGGCATTTTAAATATAGGTGCCGATAGGCATTCCGGATATGGTTGCCGATAGGAATTTCAAATATAGGTGCTGATAGGCATTTTAGATGTAGTTTCCGATAGGCATTTCAAAAATAGCTGCCGATAGGCATTTTAGATATAGGTGCCGATAGGCATTTCAGATATAGAAGCCGATAGGCATTTCAAAAATAGCTGCCGATATTCATTTTAGATATAGGTGCCGATAGGCATTTCAGATAGAGAAGCCGATAGGCATTTCAAATATAGGTGCCGATAGGCATTCCAGATATGGTTGCCGATAGGCATTTCAAATATAGGTGCTGATAGGCATTTCAGATGTAGTTTCCGATAGGCATTTCAAAAATAGGTGCCGATAGGCATTTCAGATATAGGTGCCGATAGGCATTTCAGATATAGTTGCCGATTGGAATTTTTAAAATAGGTGCCGGTAGGCATTTCAGATATAGAAGCCGATAGGCATTTCAAATGTAGGTGCCGATAGGCATTCCAGATATGGTTGCCGATAGGCATTTCAAATATAAGTGCTGAAAGGCATTTCAGATGTAGTTTCCGATAGGCATTTCAAAAATTGGTGCCGATAGGCATTTCAGATATAGGTGCCGATAGGCATTTCAGATATAGTTGCCGATTGGCACTTTGAAAATAGGTGCCGATAGGCATTTCAGATATAGAAGCCGATAGGTATTTCAAATATAGGTGTCGATAGGCATTTCAGATATGGTTGCCGATAGGCATTTCAAATATAGGTGCTGATTGGCATTTCAGATGTAGTTTCTGATAGGCATTTCAGATATAGGTGCCGATAGGCATTTCAGATATAGTTGCCGATTGGCATTTTAAAAATAGGTGTCGATAGGCATTTCAGATATAGAAGCCGATAGGCATTTCAAATATAGGTGCCGATAGGCATTCCAGGTATGGTTGCCTATAGGCATTTCAAATATAGGTGCTGATAGGCATTCCAGATGTAGTTTCCGATAGGCATTTCAGATATAGGTGCCGATAGGCATTTCAGATATAGTTGCCGAATGGCATTTTAAAAATAGGTGCCGTTAAGCATTCCAGATATGTTTGCCGATAGGCATTTCAAATATAGGTGCTGATAGGCATTTCAGATGTAGTTTCCGATAGGCATTTCAAAAATTGGTGCCGATAGGCATTTCAGATGTAGGTGCCGATAGGCATTTCAGATATAGTTGCCGATTCGCATTTTAAAAATAGGTGCCGATAGGCATTTTAGATGTAGTTTCCGATAGGCATTTTAAAAATAGGTGCCGATAGGCATTTCAGATATAGGTGCCGATAGGCATATCAGATATAGTTGCCGAAAGGCATTTAAAATATAGGTGCCGATAAGCTTTTCAAATATAGGTGTCGATAGGCATTTCAGATATAAATGTCGAAAGGCATTTCAGATATAGGTGCCGATAGGCATTTCTGATGTGGTTGCCGATAGGCATTTCAAATATAGGTGCTGATAGGCATTTCAGATGTAGTTTTCGATAGGCATTTCAAAAATAGGTGCCGATAGGCATTTCAGATATAGGTGCCGATAGACACTTCAGATATAGTTGCCGATTGGCATTTAAAAAATAGGTGCCGATAGGCATTTCATATGTAGTTCCTGATAGACATTTCAAAAATAGGTGCCGATAGGCATTTCAGATATAGGTGCCGATAGGCATTTCAGATATAGTTGCCAATTGGCATTTTAAAAATAGGTGCCGACAGGCATTTCAGATATAGAAGCCGATAGGCATTTCAAATATAGGTGCCGTTAAGCATTCCAGATATGTTTGCCGATAGGCATTTCAAATATAGGTGCTGATAGGCATTTCAGATGTAGTTTCCGATAGGCATTTCAAAAATTGGTGACGATAGGCATTTCAGATGTAGGTGCCGATAGGCATTTCAGATATAGTTGCCGATTCGCATTTTAAAAATAGGTGCCGATAGGCATTTCAGATATAGAAGCCGATAGGCATTTTAAATATAGGTGCCGATAGGCATTCCGGATATGGTTGCCGATAGGAATTTCAAATATAGGTGCTGATAGGCATTTTAGATGTAGTTTCCGATAGGCATTTCAAAAATAGCTGCCGATAGGCATTTTAGATATAGGTGCCGATAGGCATTTCAGATATAGAAGCCGATAGGCATTTCAAAAATAGCTGCCGATATTCATTTTAGATATAGGTGCCGATAGGCATTTCAGATAGAGAAGCCGATAGGCATTTCAAATATAGGTGCCGATAGGCATTCCAGATATGGTTGCCGATAGGCATTTCAAATATAGGTGCTGATAGGCATTTCAGATGTAGTTTCCGATAGGCATTTCAAAAAAAAATGCCGATAGGCATTTCAGATATAGGTGCCGATAGGCATTTCAGATATAGTTGCCGATTGGAATTTTTAAAATAGGTGCCGGTAGGCATTTCAGATATAGATGCCGATAGGCATTTCAAATGTAGGTGCCGATAGGCATTCCAGATATGGTTGCCGATAGGCATTTCAAATATAAGTGCTGAAAGGCATTTCAGATGTAGTTTCCGATAGGCATTTCAAAAATTGGTGCCGATAGGCATTTCAGATATAGGTGCCGATAGGCATTTCAGATATAGTTGCCGATTGGCACTTTGAAAATAGGTGCCGATAGGCATTTCAGATATAGAAGCCGATAGGTATTTCAAATATAGGTGTCGATAGGCATTTCAGATATGGTTGCCGATAGGCATTTCAAATATAGGTGCTGATTGGCATTTCAGATGTAGTTTCCGATAGGCATTTCAGATATAGGTGCCGATAGGCATTTCAGATATAGTTGCCGATTGGCATTTTAAAAATAGGTGTCGATAGGCATTTCAGATATAGAAGCCGATAGGCATTTCAAATATAGGTGCCGATAGAGGCATTCCAGGTATGGTTGCCTATAGGCATTTCAAATATAGGTGCTGATAGGCATTCCAGATGTAGTTTCCGATAGGCATTTCAAAAATTGGTGCCGATAGGCATTTCAGATATAGGTACTGATAGGCATTTCAGATATAGTTACCGATTGGCATTTTAAAATAGGTGCCGATAGGCATTTCAGATATAGAAGCCGATAGGTATTTCAAATATAGGTGTCGATAGGCATTTCAGATATGGTTGCCGATAGGCATTTCAAATATAGGTGCTGATAGGCATTCCAGATGTAGTTTCCGATAGGCATTTCAGATATAGGTGCCGATAGGCATTTCAGATATAGTTGCCGAATGGCATTTTAAAAATAGGTGCCGATAGGCATTTTAGATGTAGTTTCCGATAGGCATTTTAAAAATAGGTGCCGATAGGCATTTCAGATATAGGTGCCGATAG
Source organism: Venustoraphidia nigricollis (assembly GCA_034508555.1). Lineage (NCBI taxonomy): Eukaryota > Metazoa > Arthropoda > Insecta > Raphidioptera > Raphidiidae > Venustoraphidia > Venustoraphidia nigricollis. Next base: position 75,313 of record JAVRKA010000471.1, read on the forward strand.
GCATATCAGATATAGTTGCCGATAGGCATTTAAAATATAGGTGCCGATAAGCTTTTCAAATATAGGTGTCGATAGGCATTTCAGATATAAATGTCGAAAGGCATTTCAGATATAGGTGCCGATAGGCATTTCTGATGTGGTTGCCGATAGGCATTTCAAATATAGGTGCTGATAGGCATTTCAGATGTAGTTTTCGATAGGCATTTCAAAAATAGGTGCCGATAGGCATTTCAGATATAGGTGCCGATAGACACTTCAGATATAGTTGCCGATTGGCATTTAAAAAATAGGTGCCGATAGGCATTTCAGATATAGAAGCCGATAGGCAATTCAAATATAGGTGCCGATAGGCATTCCAGATATGGTTGCCGATAGGCATTTCAAAAGTAGGTGCTGATAGGCATTTCAGATGTAGTTTCCGATAGGCATTTCAAAAATAGGAACCGATAGGCATTTCAGATATAGGTGCCGAAAGGTATTTTAAAAATAGGTGCCGATAGGCATTTTAGATGTAGTTTCCGATAGGCATTTCAAAAATAGGTGCCGATAGGTATTATAGATATAGGTGCCGATAGGCATTTCAGATATAGTTGCCGATTGGCATTTTAAAAAAAGGTGCCGATAGGCATTTTAGATGTAGTTTCCGATAGGCATTTCAAAAATAGGTACCGATAGGCATTTCAGATATAGGTGCCGATATGCATTTCAGATATAGTTACCGATTGGCATTTTAAAAATAGATGTCGATAGGCATTTCAGATATAGAATCTGATAGGCATTTCAAATATAGGTGCTGATAGGCATTTCAGATGTAGTTTCCGATAGGCATTTCAAAAATTGGTGCCGATAGGCATTTCAGATATAGGTGCCGATAGGCATTTCAGATATAGTTGCCTATTGGCATTTTTAAAATAGGTGCCGATAGGCATTTCAGATATAGAAGCCGATAGGTATTTCAAATATAGGTATCGATAGGCATTTCAGATATGGTTGCCGATAGGCATTTCAAATATAGGTGCTGAGAGGCATTTCAGATGTAGTTTCTGATAGGCATTTCAAAAATTGGTGCCCATAGGCATTTCAAATATAGGTGCCGATAGGCATTTCAGATATAGTTGCCGATTGGCATTTTAAAAATAGGTGCCGATAGGCATTTCAAATATAGAAGCTGATAGGCATTTCAAATATATGTGCCGATAGGCATTCCAGATATGGTTGCCGATAGGCATTTCAAATATAGGTGCTGATAGGCATTTTAGATGTAGTTTCCGATAGGCATTTCAAAAATAGGTGCCGATAGGCATTTTATATGGGTGCCGATAGGCATTTCAGATATAGTTGCCGATTGGCATTTTAAAAATAGGTGCCGATAGGCATTTTAGATGTAGTTTCCGATAGGCATTTCAAAAATAGGTGCCGATTAGCATTTCAGATATAGGTGCCGATAGGCATATCAGATATAGTTGCCGATAGGCATTTAAAATATAGGTGCCGATAGGCATTACAAATATAGCTGTCGATAGGCATTTCAGATATAAATGCCGAAAGGCATTTCAGATATAGGTGCCGATAGGCATTTGTGATGTGGTTGCCGATAGGCATTTCAAATATAGGTGCTGATAAGCATTTCAGATGTAGTTTCCGATAGGCATTTCAAAAATAGGTGCCGATAGGCATATCAGATATAGGTGCCGATAGGCATTTTAGATATAGATGCCGATTGGCATTTTAAAAATAGGTGCCGATAGGCATTTCAGATATAGAAGCCAATAGGCATTTCAATTATAGGTGCCGATAGGCATTCCGGATATGGTTGCCGATAGGAATTTCAAATATAGGTGCTGATAGGCATTTCAGATGTAGTTTCTGATAGGCATTTCAAAAATTGGTGCCGATAGGCATTTCAGATATAGGTGCCGATAGGCATTTCAGATATAGTTGCCGATTGGCATTTTAAAAATAGGTGCCGATAGGCATTTGAGATATAGTTGCCGATTGGCATTTTAAAAATAGGTGCCGATAGGCATTTCAGATATAGAAGCCGATAGGTATATCAAATATAGGTGCCGATAGGCATTCCAGATATGGTTGCCGATAGGCATTTCAAATATAGGTGCTGATAGGCATTTTAGATGTAGTTTCCGATAGGCATTTCAAAAATTGGTGCCGATAGGCATTTCAGATATAGGTGCCGATAGGCATTTCAGATATAGTTGCCGATTGGCATTTTAAAAATAGGTGCCGATAGGCATTTTAGATGTAGTTTCCGATAGGCATTTCAAAAATAGGTGCCGATTAGCATTTCAGATATAGGTGCCGATAGGCATATCAGATATAGTTGCCGATAGGCATTTAAAATATAGGTGCCGATAGGCATTACAAATATAGCTGTCGATAGGCATTTCAGATATAAATGCCGAAAGGCATTTCAGATATAGGTGCCGATAGGCATTTGTGATGTGGTTGTTGATAGGCATTTCAAATATAGGTGCTGATAAGCATTTCAGATGTAGTTTCCGATAGGCATTTCAAAAATAGGTGCCGATAGGCATATCAGATATAGGTGCCGATAGGCATTTTAGATATAGATGCCGATTGGCATTTTAAAAATAGGTGCCGATAGGCATTTCAGATATAGAAGCCGATAGGCACTTCAATTATAGGTGCCGATAGGCATTCCGGATATGGTTGCCGATAGGAATTTCAAATATAGGTGCTGATAGGCATTTCAGATGTAGTTTCCGATAGGCATTTCAAAAATTGGTGCCGATAGGCATTTCAGATATAGGTGCCGATAGGCATTTCATATATAGTTGCCGATTGGCATTTTAAAAATATGTGTCGATAGGCATTCCAGATATAGAAGCCGATAGGTATTTCAAATATAGGTGTCGATAGGCATTTCAGATATGGTTGCCGATAGGCATCTCAAATATTGGTGCTAATAGGCATTTCAGCTGTAGTTTCCGATAGGCATTTTAAATATAGGTGCCGATAGGCATTTCAGATATAGGTGCCGATAGGCATTTCAGATATAGAAGCCGATAGGCATTTCAAATATAGGTGCCAATAGGCATTCCAGATATGGTTGCCGATAGGCATTTCAAATATAGGTGCTGATAGGCATTTCAGATGTAGTTTTCGATAGGCATTTTAAAAATAGGTGCCGATAGGCATTTCAGATATAGGTGCCGAAAGGCATTTCAGATATAGTTGCCGATTGGCATTTTAAAAATAGGTGCCGATAGGCATTTCAGATATAGAAGCCGATAGGCATTTCAAATATAGGTGCCGATAGGCATTCCAGATATGTTTGCCGATAGGCATTTCAAATATAGGTGCTGATAGGCATTTCAGATGTAGTTTCCTGATAGGCATTTCAAAAATAGGTGCCGATAGGCATTTCAGATATAGGTGCCTATAGGCATTTCAGATATAGTTGCCGATTGGCATTTTAAAAGTAGGTGCCGATAGGCATTTCAGATATAGAAGCCGATAGGCATTTCAAATATAGGTGCCGATAAGCATTCCAGATATGGTTGCCGATAGGCATTTCAAATATAGGTGCTGATAGGTATTTCAGATGTAGTTTCCGATAGGCATTTCAAAAATTGGTGCCGATAGGCATTTCAGATATAGGTGCCGATAGGCATTTCAGATATAGTTGCCGATTGGCATTTTAAAAATAGGTGCCGATAGGCATTTCAGATATAGTTGCCGATTGGCATTTTAAAAATAGGTGCCGATAGGCATTTTAGATGTAGTTTCGGATAGGCATTTCAAAAATAGGTGCCGATAGGCATTTCAGATATAGGTGCCGATAGGCATATCAGATATAGTTGCCGATAGGTATTTAAAATATAGGTGCCGATAGGCATTTCAATTATAGGTGTCGATAGGCATTTCAGATATAAATGCCGAAAGGCATTTCAGATATAGGTGCCGATAGGCATTTCTGATGTGGTTGCCGATAGGCATTTCAAATATAGGTGCTGATAGGCATTTCAGATGTAGTTTCCGATAGGCATTTCAAAAATAGGTGCCGATAGGCATTTCAGATATAGGTGCCGATAGGCATTTCAGATATAGTTGCCGATTGGCATTTTAAAAATAGGTGCCGATAGGCATTTCAAAAATAGAAGCCGATAGGCATTTCAAATATGGTTGCCGATAGGCAATTCAAAAATAGGTGCTGATAGGCATTTCAGATGTAGTTTCCGATAGGCATTTCAAAAATTGGTGCCGATAGGCATTTCAGATATAGGTGCCGATAGGCATTTAAGATATAGTTGCCGATTGGCATTTTAAAAATAGGTGCCGATAGGCATTTCAGATATAGAAGCCGATAGGTATTTCAAATATAGGTGTCGATAGGCATTTCAGATATGGTTGCCGATAGGCATTTCAAATATTGGTGCTGATAGGAATTTCAGATGTAGTTTCCGATAGGCATTTCAAAAATAGGTGCCGATAGGCATTTCAGATATAGGTGCCGATAGGCATTTCAGATATAGTTGCCGATTGGCATTTTTAAAATAGGTGCCGATAGGGATTTCAGATATAGAAGCCGATAGGCATTTCAAATATAGGTGCCGATAGGCATTCCAGATATGGTTGCCGATAGGCATTTCAAATATAGGTGCTGATAGGCATTTCAGATGTAGTTTCTGATAGGCATTTCAAAAATTGGTGCCGATAGGCATTTCAGATATAGGTGCCGATAGGCATTTCAGATGTAGTTGCCGATTGGCATTTTAAAAATAGGTGCCGATAGGCATTTGAGATATAGTTGCCGATTGGCATTTTAAAAATAGGTGCCGATAGGCATTTCAGATATAGAAGCCGATAGGTATATCAAATATAGGTGCCGATAGGCATTCCAGATATGGTTGCCGATAGGCATTTCAAATATAGGTGCTGATAGGCATTTTAGATGTAGTTTCCGATGGGCATTTCAAAAATTGGTGCCGATAGGCATTTCAGATATAGGTGCCGATAGGCATTTCAGATATAGTTGCCGATTGGCATTTTAAAAATAGGTGCCGATAGGCATTTCAGATATAGAAGCCTATGGTATTTCAAATATAGGTGTCGATAGGCATTTCAGATATGGTTGCCGATAGGCATTTCAAATATAGGTGCTAATAGGCATTTCAGATGTAGTTTCCGATAGGCATTTCAAAAACAGGTGCCGATAGGCATTTCAGATATAGGTGCCGATAGGCATTTCAGATATAGGTGCCGATAGGCATTTCAGATATAGTTGCCGATTGGCATTTTAAAAATAGGTGCCGATAGGCATTTTAGATGTAGTTTCCGATAGGCATTTCAAAAATAGGTGCCGATGGGCATTTCAGATATAGGTGCCGATAGGCATATCAGATATAGTTGCCGATGGTCATTTAAAATATAGGTGCCGATAGGCATTTCAAATATAGGTGTCGATAGGCATTTCAGATATAAATGCCGAATGGCATTTCAGATATAGGTGCCGATAGGCATTTCTGATGTGGTTGCCGATAGACATTTCAAATATAGGTGCTAATAGGCATTTCAGATGTAGTTTCCGATAGGCATTTTAAAAATAGGTGCCGATAGGCATTTCAGATATAGGTGCCGATAGGCATTTCAGATATAGTTACCGATTGGCATTTTAAAAATAGGTGCCGATAGGCATTTCAGATATAGAAGCCAATAGGCATTTCAAATATAGGTGCCGATAGGCATTCCAGATATGGTTGCCGATAGGCATTTCAAATATAGGTGTCGATAAGCATTTCAGATATAAATGCCGAAAGGCATTTCAGATATAGGTGCCGATAGGAATTTCTGATGTGGTTGCCGATAGGCATTTCAAATATAGGTGCTGATAGGCATTTCAGATGTAGTTTTCGATAGGCATTTCAAAAATAGCTGCCGATAGGCATTTCAGATATTGGTGCCGATAGGTATTTCAAATATAGGTGCCGATAGGCATTTCAGATATAGTTGCCGATTAGCATTTTTAAAATAGGTGCCGATAGGCATTTCAGATATAGAAGCCGATATGCATTTCAAATATAGGTGCCGATAGGCATTCCAGATATAGTTGCCGATAGGCATTTCAAATATAAGTGCTGAAAGGCATTTCAGATGTAGTTTCCGATAGGCATTTCAAAAATTGGTGCCGATAGGAATTTCAGATATAGGTGCCGATAGGCATTTCAGATATAGTTGCCGATTGGAATTTTAAAAATAGGTGCCGATAGGCATTTCAGATATAGAAGCCGATAGGCATTTCAAATATAGGTGCCGATAAGCATTCCAGATATGGTTGCCGATAGGCATTTCAAATATTGGTGCTGATAGGCATTTCATATGTAGTTCCTGATAGACATTTCAAAAATAGGTGCCGATAGGCATTTCAGATATAGGTGCCGATAGGCATTTCAGATATAGTTGCCAATTGGCATTTTAAAAATAGGTGCCGATAGGCATTTCAGATATAGAAGCCGATAGGCATTTCAAATATAGGTGCCGATAAGCATTCCAGATATGGTTGCCGATAGGCATTTCAAATATAGGTGCTGATAGGCATTTCAGATGTAGTTTCCGATAGGCATTTCAAAAATTGGTGCCGATAGGCATTTCAGATGTAGGTGCCGATAGGCATTTCAGATATAGTTGCCGATTGGCATTTTTAAAATAGGTGCCGATAGGCATTTCAGATATAGAAGCCGATAGGCATTTTAAATATAGGTGCCGATAGGCATTCCGGATATGGTTGCCGATAGGAATTTCAAATATAGGTGCTGATAGGCATTTTAGATGTAGTTTCCGATAGGCATTTCAAAAATAGCTGCCGATAGGCATTTTAGATATAGGTGCCGATAGGCATTTCAGATATAGAAGCCGATAGGCATTTCAAATATAGGTGCCGATAGGCATTCCAGATATGGTTGCCGATAGGCATTTCAAATATAGGTGCTGATAGGCATTTCAGATGTAGTTTCCGATAGGCATTTCAAAAATAGGTGCCGATAGGCATTTCAGATATAGGTGCCGATAGGCATTTCAGATATAGTTGCCGATTGGCATTTTTAAAATAGGTGCCGGTAGGCATTTCAGATATAGAAGCCGATAGGCATTTCAAATGTAGGTGCCGATAGGCATTCCAGATATGGTTGCCGATAGGCATTTCAAATATAAGTGCTGAAAGGCATTTCAGATGTAGTTTCCGATAGGCATTTCAAAAATTGGTGCCGATAGGCATTTCAGATATAGGTGCCGATAGGCATTTCAGATATAGTTGCCGATTGGCATTTTAAAAATAGGTGCCGATAGGCATTTCAGATATAGAAGCCGATAGGTATTTCAAATATAGGTGTCGATAGGCATTTCAGATATGGTTGCCGATAGGCATTTCAAATATAAGTCCTGATTGGCATTTCAGATGTAGTTTCCGATAGGCATTTCTAAAATTGGTGCCGATAGGCATTTTAGATATAGGTGCCGATAGGCATTTCAGATATAGTTGCCGATTGGCATTTTAAAAATAGGTGTCGATAGGCATTTCAGATATAGAAGCCGATAGGCATTTCAAATATAGGTGCCGATAGGCATTCCAGGTATGGTTGCCTATAGGCATTTCAAATATAGGTGCTGATAGGCATTCCAGATGTAGTTTCCGATAGGCATTTCAAAAATTGGTGCCGATAAGCATTTCAGATATAGGTACCGATAGGCATTTCAGATATAGTTACCGATTGGCATTTTAAAATAGGTGCCGATAGGCATTTCAGATATAGAAGCCGATAGGTATTTCAAATATAGGTGCCGATAGGCATTTCAGATATAGTTGCCGAATGGCATTTTAAAAATAGGTGCCGATAGGCATTTTAGATGTAGTTTCCGATAGGCATTTTAAAAATAGGTGCCGATAGGCATTTCAGATATAGGTGCCGATAGGCATATCAGATATAGTTGCCGATAGGCATTTAAAATATAGGTGCCGATAAGCATTTCAAATATAGGTGTCGATAGGCATTTCAGATATAAATGCCGAAAGGCATTTCAGATATAGGTGCCGATAGGCATTTCTGTTGTGGTTGCCGATAGGCATTTCAAATATAGGTGCTGATAGGCATTTCAGATGTAGTTTTCGATAGGCATTTCAAAAATAGGTGCCGATAGGCATTTCAGATATAGGTGCCGATAGACACTTCAGATATAGTTGCCGATTGGCATTTAAAAAATAGGTGCCGATAGGCATTTCAGATATAGAAGCCGATAGGCAATTCAAATATAGGTGCCGATAGGCATTCCAGATATGGTTGCCGATAGGCATTTCAAAAGTAGGTGCTGATAGGCATTTCAGATGTAGTTTCCGATAGGCATTTCAAAAATTGTTGCCGATAGGCATTTCAGTTATAGGTGCCGAAAGGCATTTCAGATATGGTTGCCGATAGGCATTTCAAATATTGGTGCTGATAGGCATTTCAGATGTAGTTTCCGATAGGCATTTCAAAAATAGGTGCAGGTAGGCATTTCAGATATAGGTGCCGATAGGCATTACAGATACAGTTGCCGATTGGCATTTTAAAAATAGGTGCCGTTAGGCATTTCAGATATAGAAGCCGATAGGCATTTCAAATATAGGTGCCGATAGGCATTCCAGATATGGTTGCCGACAGGCATTTCAAATATAGATGCTGATAGGTATTTCAGATGTAATTTCCGATAGGCATTTCAAAAATAGGTGCCGATAGGAAATTCAGATATAGGTGCCGATAGGCATTTCAGGTATAGTTGCCGATTGGCATTTTAAAAATGGGTGCCGATAGGCATTTCAGATATAGAAGTCGATAGGCATTTCAAATATAAGTGCTGATAGGCATTTCAGATGTAGTTTCCGATAGGCATTTCATAAATAGGTGCGGATAGGCATTTCAGATATAGGTGCCAATAGGCATTTCAGATATAGAAGCCGATAGGTATTTCAAATATAGGTGTCGATAGGCATTTCAGATATGGTTGCCGATAGGCATTTCAAATATTGGTGCTGATAGGCATTTCAGATGTAGTTTCCGATAGGCATTTCAAAAATAGGTGCCGATAAGCATTTCAGATATTGGTGCCGATAGGCATTACAGACATAGTTGCCGATTGGCATTTTAAAAATATGTGCCAAAAGGCATTTCAGATATAGAAGCCGATAGGCATTTCAAATATAGGTGCCGATAGGCATTCCAGATATGGTTGCCGATAGGCATTTTAAATATAGGTGCTGATAGGCATTTCAGATGTAGTTTCCGATAGGCATTTCAAAAATTGGTGCCGATAGGCATATTAGATATAGGTGCCGATAGGCATATTAGATATAGGTGCCGATAGGCATTTCAGATATAGTTGCTGATTGGCAATTTAAAAATAGGTGCCGATAGGCATTTCAGATATAGAAGCCGATAGGCATTTCAAATATAGGTGCGGATAAGCATTCCAGATATGGTTGCCGATAGGCATTTCAAATATAGGTGCTGATAGGCATTTCAGATGTAGTTTCCGATAGGCATTTCAAAAATTGGTGCCGATAGGCATTTTAGATATAGGTGCCGATAGGCATTTCAGATATAGTTGCCGATTGGCACTTTAAAAATAGGTGCCGATAGGCATTTCGGATATAGAAGCCGATAGGCATTTTAAATATAGGTGCCGATAGGCATTCCGGATATGGTTGCCGATAGGAATTTCAAATATAGGTGCTGATAGGCATTTTAGATGTAGTTTCCGATAGGCATTTCAAAAATAGGTGCCGATAGGCATTTTATATATAGGTGCCGATAGGCATTTCAGATATAGAAGCCGATAGGCATTTCAAATATAGGTGCCGATAGGCATTCCAGATATGGTTGCCAATAGGCATTTCAAATATAGGTGCTGATAGGCATTTCAGATGTAGTTTCCGATAGGCATCTAAAAAATAGGTGCCGATAGGCATTTCAGATATAGGTGCCGATAGGCATTTCAGATATAGTTGCCGATTGGCATTTTTAAAATAGGTGCCGGTAGGCATTTCAGATATAGAAGCCGATAGGCATTTCAAATGTAGATGCCGATAGGCATTCCAGATATGGTTGCCGATAGGCATTTCAAATATAAGTGCTGAAAGGCATTTCAGATGTAGTTTTCGATAGGCATTTCAAAAATTGGTGCCGATAGGCATTTCAGATATAGGTGCCGATAGGCATTTCAGATATAGTTGCCGATTGGCACTTTAAAAATAGGTGCCGATAGGCATTTCAGATATAGAAGCCGATAGGTATTTCAAATATAGGTGTCGATAGGCATTTCAGATATGGTTGCCGATAGGCATTTCAAATATTGGTGCTGATAGGCATTTCAGATGTAGTGTCCGATAGGCATTTCAAAAATAGGTGCCGATAGGCATTTCAGATATAGTTGCCGATTTGGCATTTTTAAAATAGGTGCCGATAGGCATTTCAGATATAGAAGCCGATAGGCATTTCAAATATAGGTGCCGATAGGCATTCCAGATATGGTTGCTGATAGGCATTTCAAATATAGGTGCTGATTGGCATTTCAGATGTAGTTTCCGATAGGCATTTCTAAAATTGGTGCCGATAGGCATTTCAGATATAGGTGCCGATAAGCATTTCAGATATAGTTGCCGATTGGCATTTTAAAAATAGGTGTCGATAGGCATTTCAGATATAGAAGCCGATAGGCATTTCAAATATAGGTGTCGATAGGCACTTCAGATATGGTTGCCGATAGGCATTTCAAATATAGGTGCTGATAGGCATTTCAGATGTAGTTTCCAATAGGCATTTCAAAAATAGGTGCCGATAGGCATTTCAGATATAGGTGCCGATAGGCATTTCAGATATAGTTGCCGATTGGCATTTTAAAAATAGGTGCCGATAGGCATTTTAGATGTAGTTTCCGATAGGCATTTCAAAAATAGGTGCCGATAGGCATTTCAGATATAGGTGCCGATAGGCATATCAGATATAGTTGCCGATAGGCATTTAAAATATAGGTGCCGATAGGCATTTCAAATATAGGTGTCGATAGGCATTTCAGATATAGTTGCCGATTGGCATTTTAAAAATAGGTGCCGATAGGCATTTTAGATGTAGTTTCCGATAGGCATTTCAAAAATAGGTGCCGATAGGCATTTCAAATATAGGTGCTGATAGGCATTTCAGATGTAGTTTCCAATAGGCATTTCAAAAATAGGTGCCGATAGGCATTTCAGATATAGGTGCCGATAGGCATTTCAGATATAGTTGCCGATTGGCATTTTAAAAATAGGTGCCGATAGGCATTTTAGATGTAGTTTCCGATAGGCATTTCAAAAATAGGTGCCGATAGGCATTTCAGATATAGGTGCCGATAGGCATTTCTGATGTGGTTGCCGATAGGCATTTCAAATATAGGTGCTGATAGGCATTTCAGATGTAGTTTTCGATAGGCATTTCAAAAATTGATGCCGATAGGCATTTCAGATATAGGTGCCGATAGACACTTCAGATATAGTTGCCGATTGGCATTTAAAAAATAGGTGCCGATAGGCATTTCAGATATAGAAGCCGATAGGTATTTCAAATATAGGTGTCGATAGGCATTTCAGATATGGTTGCCGATAGGCATTTCAAATATAGGTGCTGATAGGCATTTAAGATGTTGTTTCCGATACGCAAATGAAAAAATAGGTGCCGATAGGCATTTCAGATATAGGTGCCGATAGGTATTTCAGATATAGTTGCCGATTGGCATTTTAAAAATAGGTGCCGATAGGCATTTCAGATATAGAAGCCGATAGGCATTTCAAATATAGGTGCCGATAGGCATTCCAGATATGGTTGCCGATAGGCATTTCAAATATAGGTACTGATAGGCATTTCAGATGTAGTTTCCGATAGGCATTTCAAAAATAGGGGTCGATAGGCATTTCAGATATAGGTGCCGATAGGTATTTCAGATATAGTTGCCGATTGGCATTTTAAAAATACGTGCTGATAGGCATTTCAGATATAGAAGCCGATAGGCATTTCAAATATAGGTGCCGATAGGCATTCCAGATATGGTTGCCGATAGGCATTTCAAATATAGGTGCTGATAGGCATTCCAGATATGATTGCCGATAGGCATTTCAAATATAGGTGCTGATAGGCATTTCAGATGTAGTTTCCGATAGGCATTTCAAAAATAGGTGCCGATAGGCATTTCAGATATAGGTGCTGATAGGCCTTTCAGATATAGTTGCCGATTGGCATTTTAAAAATAGGTGCCGATAGGCATTTCAGATATAGAAGCCGATAGGCATTTTAAATATAGGTGCCGATAGGCATTCCAGATATGGTTGCCGATAGGCATTTCAAATATAGGTGCTGATAGGCATTTCAGATGTAGTTTCCAATAGGCATTTAAAAAATTGGTGCCGATAGGCATTTCAGATATAGGTGCCGATAGGCATATCAGATATAGTTGCCGATAGGCATTGAAAATATAGGTGCCAATAGGCATGTCAAATATAGGTGTCGATAGGCATTTCAGATATGAATGCCTAAAGGCATTTCAGATATAGTTGCCGATTGGCATTTTAAAAATAGGTGCCGATAGGCATTTCAGATATAGAAGCCGATAGGCATTTTAAATATAGGTGCCGATAGGCATTCCAGATATGGTTGCCGATAGGCATTTCAAATATAGGTGCTGATAGGCATTTCAGATGTAGTTTCCGATAGGCATTTAAAAAATTGGTGCCGATAGGCATTTCAGATATAGGTGCCGATAGGCATTTCAGATATAGTTGCCGATTGGCATTTTAAAAATAGGTGCCGATAGGTATTTCAGATATAGAAGCCGATAGGTATTTCAAATATAGGTGTCGATAGGCATTTCAGATATAGTTGCCGATAGGCATTTCAAATATAGGTGCTGATAGGCATTTCAAATGTAGTTTCCGATAGGCATTTCAAAAATAGGTGCTGATAGGCATTTCAGATATAGGTGCCGATAGGCATTTCAGATATAGTTGCCGATTGCCATTTTAAAAAAAGGTGCCGATAGGCATTTCAGATATAGAAGCCGATAGGCATTTCAAATATAGGTGCCGATAGGCATAACAGATATGGTTGCCGATAGGCATTTTAATTATAGGTGCTGATAAGCATTTCAGATGTAGTTTACGATAGGCATTTCAAAAATAGGTGCCGATAAGCATTTCAGATATAGGTGCCGATAGGCATTTCAGATATAGTTGCCAATTGGCATTTTAAAAATAGGTGCCGATAGGCATTTCAGATATAGAAGCCGATAGGCATTTCAAATATAGGTGCCGATAGGCATTCCAGATATGGTTGCCGATAGGCATTTCAAATATAGGTGCTTATAGGTATTTAAGATGTAGTTTCCGATAGGCATTTCAAAAATTGATGCCGATAGGCATTTCAGATATAGGTGCCGATAGGCATTTCAGATATAGTTGCCGATTGGCATTTTAAAAACAGGTGCCGATAGGCATTTCAGATATAGAGGCCGATAGGTATTTCAAATATAGGTGTCGATAGGCATTATAGATACGGTTGCCGATAGGCATTTCAAATATAGGAGCAGATAGGCATTTTAGATGTAGTTTCCGAAAGGCATTTCAAAAATAGGTGCCGATAGGCATTTCAGATATAGGTGCCGATAGGCATTTCAGATATAGGTGCCGATAGGCATTTCTGATATAGTTGCCGATTGCAATTTTAAAAATAGGTGCCGGTAGGCATTTCAGATATAGAAGCCGATAGGCATTTTAAATATAGTTGCCGATAGGCATTCCATATATGGTTGCCGATAGGCATTTCAAATATAAGTGCTGATAGGCATTTCAGATGTAGTTTCCGATAGGCATTTCAAAAATAGGTACCGATAGGCATTTCAGATATAGGTGCCGATAGTCATTTCAGATATAGTTGCCAATTGGCATTTTAAAAATAGGTGTCGATAGGCATTTTAGATATAGAAGCCGATAGGCATTTCAAATATAGGTGCCGATAGGCATTCCAGATATGGTTGCCGATAGGCATTTCAAATATAGGTGCTGATAGGCATTTCAGATGTAGTTTCCGATAGGCATTTCAAAAATAGGTACCGATAGGCATTTCAGATATAGGTGCCGATAGGCATTTCAGATATATTTGCCGATTGGCATTTTAAAAAAAGGTGCCGATAGACATTTCAGATATAGAAGCCGATAGGCATTTCAAATATAGGTGCCGATAGGCATTGCAGATATGGTTGCCGATAGGCATTTCAAATATAGGTGCTGATAGGCATTTCAGATGTAGTTTCCGATAGGAATTTCAAAAATAGGTGCCGATAGGCATTTCAGATATAGGTGCCGATAGGCCTTTCAGATATAGTTGCCGATTGCCATTTTAAAAGTAGGTGCCGATAGGCATTTCAGATATAGAAGCCGAGAGGCATTTCAAATATAGGTGCCGATAGGCATTTCAGATATGGTTGCCGATAGGCATTTCAAATATAGGTGCTGATAGGCATTTCAGATGTAGTTTCCGATTGGCATTTCAAAAAAAGGTGCCGATAGGCATTTCAGATATAGGTGCCGATTGGCATTTTTAAAATAGGTGCCGATAGGCATTTCAGATATAGAAGCCGATAGGTATTTCAAATATAGGTGTCGATAGGCATTTCAGATATGGTTGCCGATAGGCATTTCAAATATAGGTGCTGATAGGCATTTCAGATGTAGTTTCCGATAGGCAAATAAAAAAATAGGTGCCGATAGGCATTTCAGACATAGGTGCCGATAGGCATTTCAGATATAGTTGCCGATTGGCATTTTAAAATTAGGTGCCGATAGGCATTTTAGATGTAGTTTCCGATAGGCATTTCAAAAATAGGTGCCGATAGGCATTTCAGATATAGGTGCCGATAGGCATATCAGATATAGTTGCCGATAGGCATTTAAAATATAGGTGCCGATAGGCATTTCAAATATAGGTGTCGATAGGCATTTCAGATATGAATGCCGAAAGGCATTTCAGATATAGGTGCCGATAGGCATTTCTGATGTGGTTGCCGATAGGCATTTCAAATATAGGTGCCGATAGGCATTCCAGATATGGTTGCCGATAGGCATTTCAAATATAGGTGCTGATAGGCATTTCAGATGTAGTTTCCGATAGGCATTTCAAAAATAGGTGCCGATAGGCATTTCAGATATAGGTGCCGATAGGCATTTCAGACATGGTTGCCGATTAGCATTTTAAAAATAGGTGCCGATAGGCATTTCAGATATAGAAGCCGATAGGCATTTCAAATATAGGTGCCGATAGGCATTCCAGATATGGTTGCCGATAGGCATTTCAAATATAGGTGCTGATAGGCATTTCAGATGTAGTTTCCGATAGGCATTTCAAAAATAGGTGCCGATAGGCATTTCAGATATAGGTGCCGATAGGCATTTCAGATATAGTTGCCGATTGGCATTTTAAAAATAGGTGCCGATAGGCATTTCAGATATAGAAGCCGATAGGCATTTTAAATATAGGTGCCGATAGGCATTCCAGATATGGTTGCCGATAGGCATTTCAAATATAGGTGCTGATAGGCATTTCAGATGTAGTTTCCGATAGGCATTAAAAAAATTGGTGCCGATAGGCATTTCAGATATAGGTGCCGATAGGCATTTCAGATATAGTTGCCGATTGGCATTTTAAAAATAGGTGCCGATAGGCATTTCAGATATAGAAGCCGATAGGTATTTCAAATATAGGTGTCGATAGGCAATTCAGATATGGTTGCCGATAGGCATTTCAAATATAGGTGCCGATAGGCATTTCAAATGTAGTTTCCGATAGGCATTTCAAAAATAGGTGCCGATAGGCATTTCAGATATAGGTGCCGATAGGCATTTCAGATATAGTTGCCGATTGGCATTTTAAAAATAGGTGCCGATAGGCATTTCAGATATAGAAGCCGATAGGCATTTCAAATATAGGTGCCGATAGGCATTCCAGATATGGTTGCCGACAGGCATTTCAAATATAGATGCTGATAGGTATTTCAGATGTAATTTCCGATAGGCATTTCAAAAATAGGTGCCGATAGGAAATTCAGATATAGGTGCCGATAGGCATTTCAGGTATAGTTGCCGATTGGCATTTTAAAAATGGGTGCCGATAGGCATTTCAGATATAGAAGTCGATAGGCATTTCAAATATAGGTGCTGATAGGCATTTCAGATGTAGTTTCCGATAGGCATTTCATAAATAGGTGCGGATAGGCATTTCAGATATAGGTGCCGATAGGCATTTCAGATATAGAAGCCGATAGGTATTTCAAATATAGGTGTCGATAGGCATTTCAGATATGGTTGCCGATAGGCATTTCAAATATTGGTGCTGATAGGCATTTCAGATGTAGTTTCCGATAGGCATTTCAAAAATAGGTGCCGATAAGCATTTCAGATATAGGTGCCGATAGGCATTACAGACATAGTTGCCGATTGGCATTTTAAAAATATGTGCCAAAAGGCATTTCAGATATAGAAGCCGATAGGCATTTCAAATATAGGTGCCGATAGGCATTCCAGATATGGTTGCCGATAGGCATTTTAAATATAGGTGCTGATAGGCATTTCAGATGTAGTTTCCGATAGGCATTTCAAAAATTGGTGCCGATAGGAATTTTAGATATAGGTGCCGATAGGCATTTCAGATATAGTTGCCGAATGGCATTTTAAAAATAGGTGCCGATAGGCATTTCAGATATAGAAGCCGATAGGCATTTCAAATATAGGTGCGGATAAGCATTCCAGATATGGTTGCCGATAGGCATTTCAAATATAGGTGCTGATAGGCATTTCAGATGTAGTTTCCGATATGCATTTCAAAAATTAGTGCCGATAGGCATTTTAGATATAGGTGCCGATAGGCATTTCAGATATAGTTGCCGATTGGCATTTTAAAAATAGGTGCCGATAGGCATTTCAGATATAGGTGCCGATAGGCATTTCAGATATAGTTGCCGATTGGCATTTTTAAAATAGGTGCCGGTAGGCATTTCAGATATAGAAGCGGATAGGCATTTCAAATGTAGATGCCGATAGGCATTCCAGATATGGTTGCCGATAGGCATTTCAAATATAAGTGCTGAAAGGCATTTCAGATGTAGTTTCCGATAGGCATTTCAAAAATTGGTGCCGATAGGCATTTCAGATATAGTTGCCGATTTGGCATTTTTAAAATAGGTGCCGATAGGCATTTCAGATATAGAAGCCGATAGGCATTTCAAATATAGGTGCCGATAGGCATTCCAGATATGGTTGCTGATAGGCATTTCAAATATAGGTGCTGATTGGCATTTCAGATGTAGTTTCCGATAGGCATTTCTAAAATTGGTGCCGATAGGCATTTCAGATATAGGTGCCGATAAGCATTTCAGATATAGTTGCCGATTGGCATTTTAAAAATAGGTGTCGATAGGCATTTCAGATATAGAAGCTGATAGGCATTTCAAATATAGGTGTCGATAGGCACTTCAGATATGGTTGCCGATAGGCATTTCAAATATAGGTGCTGATAGGCATTTCAGATGTAGTTTCCAATAGGCATTTCAAAATAGGTGCCGATAGGCATTTCAGATATAGGTGCCGATAGGCATTTCAGATATAGTTGCCGATTGGCATTTTAAAAATAGGTGCCGATAGGCTTTTTAGATGTAGTTTCCGATAGGCATTTCAAAAATAGGTGCCGATAGGCATTTCAGATATAAGTGCCGATAGGCATATCAGATATAGTTGCCGAGAGGCATTTAAAATATAGGTGCCGATAGGCATTTCAAATATAGGTGTCGATAGGCATTTCAGATATAAATGCCGAAAAGCATTTCAGATATAGGTGCCGATAGGCATTTCTGATGTGGTTGCCGATAGGCATTTCAAATATAGGTGCTGATAGGCATTTCAGATGTAGTTTTCGATAGGCATTTCAAAAATTGATGCCAATAGGCATTTCAGATATAGGTGCCGATAGACACTTCAGATATAGTTGCCGATTGGCATTTAAAAAATAGGTGCCGATAGGCATTTCAGATATAGAAGCCGATAGGTATTTCAAATATAGGTGTCGATAGGCATTTCAGATATGGTTGCCGATAGGCATTTCAAATATAGGTGCTGATAGGCATTTCAGATGTAGTTTCCGATAGGCAAATGAAAAAATAGGTGCCGATAGGCATTTCAGATATAGGTGCCGATAGGCATTTCAGATATAGTTGCCGATTGGCATTTTAAAAATAGGTGCCGATAGGCATTTCAGATATAGAAGCCGATAGGCATTTCAAATATAGGTGCCGATAGGCATTCCAGATATGGTTGCCGATAGGCATTTCAAATATAGGTGCTGATAGGCATTTCAGATGTAGTTTCCGATAGGCATTTCAAAAATAGGTGTCGATAGGCATTTCAGATATAGGTGCCGATAGGCATTTCAGATATAGTTGCCGATTGGCATTTTAAAAATACGTGCCGATAGGCATTTCAGATATAGAAGCCGATAGGCATTTCAAATATAGGTGCCGATAGGCATTCCAGATATGGTTGCCGATAGGCATTTCAAATATAGGTGCTGATAGGCATTTCAGATGTAGTTTCCGATAGGCATTTCAAAAAGAGGTGCCGATAGGCATTTCAGATATAGGTGCCGATAGGCATTTCAGACATGGTTGCTGATTGGCATTTTAAAAATAGGTGCCGATAGGCATTTCAGATATAGAAGCCGATAGGCATTTCAAATATAGGTGCCGATAGGCATTCCAGATATGATTGCCGATAGGCATTTCAAATATAGGTGCTGATAGGCATTTCAGATGTAGTTTCCGATAGGCATTTCAAAAATAGGTGCCGATAGGCATTTCAGATATAGGTGCTGAGAGGCCTTTCAGATATAGTTGCCGATTGGCATTTTAAAAATAGGTGCCAATAGGCATTTCAGATATTGAAGCCGATAGGCATTTTAAATATAGGTGCCGATAGGCATTCCAGATATGGTTGCCGATAAGCATTTCAAATATAGGTGCTGATAGGCATTTCAGATGTAGTTTCCGATAGGCATTTCAAAAATAGGTGCCGATAGGCATTTCAGATATAGGTGCCGATAGGCATTTCAGATATAGTTGCCGATTGGCATTTTAAAAATAGGTGCCGATAGGCATTTCAGATATAGAAGCCGATAGGCATTTCAAATATAGGTGCCGATAGGCATTCCAGATATGGTTGCCGATAGGCATTTCAAATATAGGTGCTGATAAGCATTTCAGATGTAGTTTACGATAGGCATTTCAAAAATAGGTGCCGATAGGGATTTCAGATATAGGTGCCGATAGGCATTACAGATACAGTTGCCGATTGGCATTTTAAAAATAGGTGCCGTTAGGCATTTCAGATATAGAAGCCGATAGGCATTTCAAATATAGGTGCCGATAGGCATTCCAGATATGGTTGCCGACAGGCATTTCAAATATAGATGCTGATAGGTATTTCAGATGTAATTTCCGATAGGCATTTCAAAAATAGGTGCCAATAGGAAATTCAGATATAGGTGCCGATAGGCATTTCAGGTATAGTTGCCGATTGGCATTTTAAAAATGGGTGCCGATAGGCATTTCAGATATAGAAGTCGATAGGCATTTCAAATATAGGTGCTGATAGGCATTTCAGATGTAGTTTCCGATAGGCATTTCATAAATAGGTGCGGATAGGCATTTCAGATATAGGTGCCGATAGGCATTTCAGATATAGAAGCCGATAGGTATTTCAAATATAGGTGTCGATAGGCATTTCAGATATGGTTGCCGATAGGCATTTCAAATATTGGTGCTGATAGGCATTTCAGATGTAGTTTCCGATAGGCATTTCAAAAATAGGTGCCGATAAGCATTTCAGATATAGGTGCCGATAGGCATTACAGACATAGTTGCCGATTGGCATTTTAAAAATATGTGCCAAAAGGCATTTCAGATATAGAAGCTGATAGGCATTTCAAATAAAGGTGCCGATAGGCATTCCAGATATGGTTGCCGATAGGCATTTTAAATATAGGTGCTGATAGGCATTTCAGATGTAGTTTCCGATAGGCATTTCAAAAATTGGTGCCGATAGGAATTTTAGATATAGGTGCCGATAGGCATTTCAGATATAGTTGCCGATTGGCATTTTAAAAATAGGTGCCGATAGGCATTTCAGATATAGAAGCCGATAGGCATTTCAAATATAGGTGCGGATAAGCATTCCAGATATGGTTGCCGATAGGCATTTCAAATATAGGTGCTGATAGGCATTTCAGATGTAGTTTCCGATATGCATTTCAAAAATTAGTGCCGATAGGCATTTTAGATATAGGTGCCGATAGGCATTTAAGATATAGTTGCCGATTGGCATTTTAAAAATAGGTGCCGATAGGCATTTCAGATATAGAAGCCGATAGGCATTTTAAATATAGGTGCCGATAGGCATTCCGGATATGGTTGCCGATAGGAATTTCAAATATAGGTGCTTATAGGCAATTTAGATGTAGTTTCCGATAGGCATTTCAAAAATAGGTGCCGATAGGCATTTTAGATATAGGTGCCGATAGGCATTTCAGATATAGAAGCCGATAGGCATTTCAAATATAGGTGCCGATAGGCATTCCAGATATGATTGCCAATAGGCATTTCAAATATAGGTGCTGATAGGCATTTCAGATGTAGTTTCCGATAGGCATTTAAAAAATAGGTGCCGATAGGCATTTCAGATATAGGTGCCGATAGGCATTTCAGATATAGTTGCCGATTGGCATTTTTAAAATAGGTGCCGGTAGGCATTTCAGATATAGAAGCCGATAGGCATTTCAAATGTAGATGCCGATAGGCATTTCAGATATGGTTGCCGATAGGCATTTCAAATATAACTGCTGAAAGGCATTTCAGTCGTAGTTTCCGATAGGCATTTCAAAAATTGGTGCCGATAGGCATTTCAGATATAGGTGCCGATAGGCATTTCAGATATAGTTGCCGATTGGCACTTAAAAATAGGTGCCGATAGGCATTTCAGATATAGAAGCCGATAGGTATTTCAAATATAGGTGTCGATAGGCATTTCAGATATGGTTGCCGATAGGCATTTCAAATATTGGTGCTGATAGGCATTTCAGATGTAGTTTCCGATAGGCATTTCAAAAATAGGTGCCGATAGGCATTTCAGATATAGTTGCCGATTTGGCATTTTTAAAATAGGTGCCGATAGGCATTTCAGATATAGAAGCCGATAGGCATTTCAAATATAGGTGCCGATAGGCATTCCAGATATGGTTGCTGATAGGCATTTCAAATATAGGTGCTGATTGGCATTTCAGATGTAGTTTCCGATAGGCATTTCTAAAATTGGTGCCGATAGGCATTTCAGATATAGGTGCCGATAAGCATTTCAGATATAGTTGCCGATTGGCATTTTAAAAATAGGTGTCGATAGGCATTTCAGATATAGAAGCCGATAGGCATTTCAAATATAGGTGTCGATAGGCACTTCAGATATGGTTGCCGATAGGCATTTCAAATATAGGTGCTGATAGGCATTTCAGATGTAGTTTCCAATAGGCATTTCAAAAATAGGTGCCGATAGGCATTTCTGTTATAGGTGCCGATAGGCATTTCAGATATAGTTGCCGATTGGCATTTTAAAAATAGGTGCCGATAGGCATTTTAGATGTAGTTTCCGATAGGCATTTCAAAAATAGGTGCCGATAGGCATTTCAGATATAAGTGCCGATAGGCATATCAGATATAGTTGCCGATAGGCATTTAAAATATAGGTGCCGATAGGCATTTCAAATATAGGTGTCGATAGGCATTTCAGATATAAATGCCGAAAAGCATTTCAGATATAGGTGCCGATAGGCATTTCTGATGTGGTTGCCGATAGGCATTTCAAATATAGGTGCTGATAGGCATTTCAGATGTAGTTTTCGATAGGCATTTCAAAAATTGATGCCGATAGGCATTTCAGATATAGGTGCCGATAGACACTCAGATATAGTTGCCGATTGGCATTTAAAAAATAGGTGCCGATAGGCATTTCAGATATTGAAGCCGATAGGTATTTCAAATATAGGTGTCGATAGGCATTTCAGATATGGTTGCCGATAGGCATTTCAAATATAGGTGCTGATAGGCATTTCAGATGTAGTTTCCGATAGGCAAATGAAAAAATAGGTGCCGATAGGCATTTCAGATATAGGTGCCGATAGGCATTTCAGATATAGTTGCCGATTGGCATTTTAAAAATAGGTGCCGATAGGCATTTCAGATATAGAAGCCGATAGGCATTTCAAATATAGGTGCCGATAGGCATTCCAGATATGGTTGCCGATAGGCATTTCAAATATAGGTGCTGATAGGCATTTCAGATGTAGTTTCCGATAGGCATTTCAAAAATAGGTGTCGATAGGCATTTCAGATATAGGTGCCGATAGGCATTTCAGATATAGTTGCCGATTGGCATTTTAAAAATACGTGCCGATAGGCATTTCAGATATAGAAGCCGATAGGCATTTCAAATATAGGTGCCGATAGGCATTCCAAATATGGTTGCCGATAGGCATTTCAAATATAGGTGCTGATAAGCATTTCAGATGTAGTTTCCGATAGGCATTTCAAAAAGAGGTGCCGATAGGCATTTCAGATATAGGTGCCGATAGGCATTTCAGACATGGTTGCTGATTGGCATTTTAAAAATAGGTGCCGATAGGCATTTCAGATATAGAAGCCGATAGGCATTTCAAATATAGGTGCCGATAGGCATTCCAGATATGATTGCCGATAGGCATTTCAAATATAGGTGCTGATAGGCATTTCAGATGTAGTTTCCGATAGGCATTTCAAAAATAGGTGCCGATAGGCATTTCAGATATAGGTGCTGATAGGCCTTTCAGATATAGTTGCCGATTGGCATTTTAAAAATAGGTGCCGATAGGCATTTCAGATATAGAAGCCGATAGGCATTTTAAATATAGGTGCCGATAGGCATTCCAGATATGGTTGCCGATAGGCATTTCAAATATAGGTGCTGATAGGCATTTCAGATGTAGTTTCCAATAGGCATTTAAAAAATTGGTGCCGATAGGCATTTCAGATATAGGTGCCGATAGGCATATCAGATATAGTTGCCGATAGGCATTGAAAATATAGGTGCCAATAGGCATTTCAAATATAGGAGTCGATAGGCATTTCAGATATGAATGCCGAAAGGCATTTCAGATATAGTTGCCGATTGGCATTTTAAAAATAGGTGCCGATAGGCATTTCAGATATAGAAGCCGATAGGCATTTCAAATATAGGTGCTGATAGGCATTTCAGATGTAGTTTCCGATAGGCATTTCAAAAATAGGTGTCGATAGGCATTTCAGATATAGGTGCCGATAGGCATTTCAGATATAGTTGCCGATTGGCATTTTAAAAATAGGTGCCGATAGGCATTTCAGATATAGAAGCCGATAGGCATTTCAAATATAGGTGCCGATAGGCATTCCAGATATGGTTGCCGATAGGCATTTCAAATATAGGTGCTGATAGGCATTTCAGATGTAGTTTCCGATAGGCATTTCAAAAAGAGGTGCCGATAGGCATTTCAGATATAGGTGCCGATAGGCATTTCAGATATGGTTGCCGATTGGCATTTTAAAAATAGGTGCCGATAGGCATTTCAGATATAGAAGCCGATAGGCATTTCAAATATAGGTGCCGATAGGCATTCCAGATATGATTGCCGATAGGCATTTCAAATATAGGTGCTGATAGGCATTTCAGATGTAGTTTCCGATAGGCATTTCAAAAATAGGTGCCGATAGGCATTTCAGATATAGGTGCCGATAGGCATTTCAGATATAGTTGCCGATTGGCATTTTAAAAATAGGTGCCGATAGGCATTTCAGATATAGAAGCCGATAGGTATTTCAAATATAGGAGTCGATAGGCATTTCAGATATAGTTGCCGATAGGCATTTCAAATATAGGTGCTGATAGGCATTTCAAATGTAGTTTCCGATAGGCATTTCAAAAATAGGTGCCGATAGGCATTTCAGATATAGGTGCCGATAGGCATTTCAGACATGGTTGCTGATTGGCATTTTAAAAATAGGTGCCGATAGGCATTTCAGATATAGAAGCCGATAGGCATTTCAAATATAGGTGCCGATAGGCATTCCAGATATGATTGCCGATAGGCATTTCAAATATAGGTGCTGATAGGCATTTCAGATGTAGTTTCCGATAGGCATTTCAAAAATAGGTGCCGATAGGCATTTCAGATATAGGTGCTGATAGGCCTTTCAGATATAGTTGCCGATTGGCATTTTAAAAATAGGTGCCGATAGGCATTTCAGATATATCAGCCGATAGGCATTTTAAATATAGGTGCCGATAGGCATTCCAGATATGTTTGCCGATAGGCATTTCAAATATAGGTGCTGATAGGCATTTCAGATGTAGTTTCCAATAGGCATTTAAAAAATTGGTGCCGATAGGCATTTCAGATATAGGTGCCGATAGGCATATCAGATATAGTTGCCGATAGGCATTGAAAATATAGGTGCCAATAGGCATTTCAAATATAGGAGTCGATAGGCATTTCAGATATGAATGCCGAAAGGCATTTCAGATATAGTTGCCGATTGGCATTTTAAAAATAGGTGCCGATAGGCATTTCAGATATAGAAGCCGATAGGCATTTCAAATATAGGTGCTGATAGGCATTTCAGATGTAGTTTCCGATAGGCATTTCAAAAATAGGTGTCGATAGGCATTTCAGATATAGGTGCCGATAGGCATTTCAGATATAGTTGCCGATTGGCATTTTAAAAATAGGTGCCGATAGGCATTTCAGATATAGAAGCCGATAGGCATTTCAAATATAGGTGCCGATAGGCATTCCAGATATGGTTGCCGATAGGCATTTCAAATATAGGTGCTGATAGGCATTTCAGATGTAGTTTCCGATAGGCATTTCAAAAAGAGGTGCCGATAGGCATTTCAGATATAGGTGCCGATAGGCATTTCAGATATGGTTGCCGATTGGCATTTTAAAAATAGGTGCCGATAGGCATTTCAGATATAGAAGCCGATAGGCATTTCAAATATAGGTGCCGATAGGCATTCCAGATATGATTGCCGATAGGCATTTCAAATATAGGTGCTGATAGGCATTTCAGATGTAGTTTCCGATAGGCATTTCAAATATAGGTGCCGATAGGCATTTCAGATATAGGTGCCGATAGGCATTTCAGATATAGTTGCCGATTGGCATTTTAAAAATAGGTGCCGATAGGCATTTCAGAATAGAAGCCGATAGGTATTTCAAATATAGGAGTCGATAGGCATTTCAGATATAGTTGCCGATAGGCATTTCAAATATAGGTGCTGATAGGCATTTCAAATGTAGTTTCCGATAGGCATTTCAAAAATAGGTGCCGATAGGCATTTCAGATATAGGTGCCGATAGGCATTTCAGATATAGTTGCCGATTGCCATTTTAAAAATAGGTGCCGATAGGCATTTCAGATATAGAAGCCGATAGGCATTTCAAATATAGGTGCCGATAGGCATAACAGATATGGTTGCCGATAGGCATTTTAAATATAGGTGCTGATAAGCATTTCAGATGTAGTTTACGATAGGCATTTCAAAAATAGGTGCCGATAGGCATTTCAGATATAGGTGCCGATAGGCATTTCAGATATAGTTGCCAATTGGCATTTTAAAAATAGGTGCCGATAGGCATTTCAGATATAGAAGCCGATAGGCATTTCAAATATAGGTGCCGATAGGCATTCCAGATATGGTTGCCGATAGGCATTTCAAATATAGGTGCTTATAGGCATTTAAGATGTAGTTTCCGATAGGCATTTCAAAAATTGATGCCGATAGGCATTTCAGATATAGGTGCCGATAGGCATTTCAGATATAGTTGCCGATTGGCATTTTAAAAACAGGTGCCGATAGGCATTTCAGATATAGAGGCCGATAGGTTTTTCAAATATAGGTGTCGGTAGGCATTATAGATACGGTTGCCGATAGGCATTTCAAATATAGGAGCAGATAGGCATTTCAGATGTAGTTTCCGAAAGGCATTTCAAAAATAGGTGCCGATAGGCATTTCAGATATAGGTGCCGATAGGCATTTCAGATATAGGTGCCGATAGGCATTTCTGATATAGTTGCCGATTGCAATTTTAAAAATAGGTGCCGGTAGGCATTTCAGATATAGAAGCCGATAGGCATTTTAAATATAGTTGCCGATAGGCATTCCAGATATGGTTGCCGATAGGCATTTCAAATATAAGTGCTGATAGGCATTTCAGATGTAGTTTCCGATAGGCATTTCAAAAATAGGTACCGATAGGCATTTCAGATATAGGTGCCGATAGTCATTTCAGATATAGTTGCCAATTGGCATTTTAAAAATAGGTGTCGATAGGCATTTCAGATATAGAAGCCGATAGGCATTTCAAATATAGGTGCCGATAGGCTTTCCAGATATGGTTGCCGATAGGCATTTCAAATATAGGTGCTGATAGGCATTTCAGATGTAGTTTCCGATAGGCATTTCAAAAATAGGTGCCGATAGGCATTTCAGATATAGGTGCCGATAGGCATTTCAGATATAGTTGCCGATTGGCATTTTAAAAATAGGTGCCGATAGGCATTTCAGATATAGAAGCCGATAGGCATTTTAAATATAGGTGCTGATAGGCATTCCAGATATGGTTGCCGATAGGCATTTCAAATATAGGTGCTGATAGGCATTTCAGATGTAGTTTCCGATAGGCATTAAAAAAATTGGTGCCGATAGGCATTTCAGATATAGGTGCCGATAGGCATTTCAGATATAGTTGCCGATTGGCATTTTAAAAATAGGTGCCGATAGGCATTTCAGATATAGAAGCCGATAGGTATTTCAAATATAGGTGTCGATAGGCAATTCAGATATGGTTGCCGATAGGCATTTCAAATATAGGTGCCGATAGGCATTTCAAATGTAGTTTCCGATAGGCATTTCAAAAATAGGTGCCGATAGGCATTTCAGATATAGGTGCCGATAGGCATTTCAGATATAGTTGCCGATTGGCATTTTAAAAATAGGTGCCGATAGGCATTTCAGATATAGAAGCCGATAGGCATTTTAAATATAGGTGCCGATAGGCATTCCAGATATGGTTGCCGATAGGCATTTCAAATATAGGTGCTGATAGGCATTTTAGATGTAGTTTCCGATAGGCATTTCAAAAATTGATGCCGATAGGCATTTAAGATATAGGTGCAGATAGGCATTTCAGATATAGTTGCCGATTGGCATTTTAAAAATAGGTGCCGATAGGCATTTCAGATATAGAAGCCGATAGGTATTTCAAATATAGGTGTCGATAGGCATTTCAGATATGGTTGCCGATAGGCATTTTAAATATAGGTGCTGATAGGCATTTCAGATGTAGTTTCCTATAGGCAAATAAAAAAATAGGTGCCGATAGGCATTTCAGATATAGGTGCCGATAGGCATTTCAGATATAGTTGCCGATTGGCATTTTAAAAATAGGTGCCGATAGGCATTTTAGATGTTGTTTCTGATAGGCATTTCAAAAATAGGTGCCGATAGGCATTTCAGATATAGGTGCCGATAGGCATATCAGATATAGTTGCCGATAGGCATTTAAAATATAGGTGCCGATAGGCATTTTAAATATAGGTGTCGATAGGCATTTCAGATATGAATGCCGATAGGCATTTCAGATATAGGTGCCGATAGGCATTTCTGATGTGGTTGCCGATAGGCATTTCAAATATAGGTGCTGATAGGCATTTCAGATGTAGTTTCCGATAGGCATTTCAAAAATAGGTGTCGATAAGCGTTTCAGATATAGGTGCCGATAGGCATTTCAGATATAGTTGCCGATTGGCATTTTAAAAATAGGTGCCGATAGGCATTTCAGATATAGAAGCCGATAGGCATTTCAAATATAGGTGCCGATAGGCATTCCAGATATGGTTGCCGATAGGCATTTCAAATATAGGTGCTGATAGGCATTTCAGATGTAGTTTCCGATAGGCATTTCAAAAATAGGTGTCGATAGGCATTTCAGATATAGGTGTCGATAGGCATTTCATATATAGGTGTCGATAGGCATTTCAGATATAGGTGTCGATAGGCATTTCAGATATAGGTGTCGATAGGCATTTCAGATATAGGTGACGATAGGCATTTCAGATATAGGTGTCGATAGGCATTTCAGATATAGGTGTCGATAGGCATTTCAGATATAGGTGCCGATAGGCATTTCAGTTATAGTTGCCGATTGGCATTTTAAAAATAGGTGCCGATAGGCATTTCAGATATAGAAGCCGATAGGCATTTCAAATATAGGTGCCGATAGGCATTCCAGATATGGTTGCCGATAGGCATTTCAAATATAGGTGCTGATAGGCATTTCAGATGTAGTTTCCGATAGGCATTTCAAAAATAGGTGTCGATAGGCATTTCAGATATAGGTGTCGATAGGCATTTCAGATATAGGTGTCGATAGGCATTTCAGATATAGGTGTCGATAGGCATTTCAGATATAGGTGTCGATAGGCATTTCAGATATAGGTGTCGATAGGCATTTCAGATATAGGTGTCGATAGGCATTTCAGATATAGGTGTCGATAGGCATTTCAGATATAGGTGCCGATAGGCATTTCAGATATAGTTGCCGATTGGCATTTTAAAAATAGGTGCCGATAGGCATTTCAGATATAGAAGCCGATAGGCATTTCAAATATAGGTGCCGATAGGCATTCCAGATATGG
This sequence comes from Venustoraphidia nigricollis, assembly GCA_034508555.1. Classification (NCBI taxonomy): domain Eukaryota; kingdom Metazoa; phylum Arthropoda; class Insecta; order Raphidioptera; family Raphidiidae; genus Venustoraphidia; species Venustoraphidia nigricollis. The sequence goes on from JAVRKA010000471.1 coordinate 104,204, forward strand.
TTGCCGATAGGCATTTCAGATGTAGTTTCCGATAGGCATTTC